>VZTM01031658.1:0-21180 GCA_013400555.1 Jacana jacana
GGGGCATTTACCACCTCTCTGGGCATCCTGTGCCAGTGATTCAAAACCCTCATTGCAAAAATTCCACCCTAGTCAAAATCTTCCTTCTTTCAGTTTAAAGCCATTAACCCTTGCCTTATCAGAACAGGTCCTACTAAAAAGTTTGTCCCCATCTTTCCTGGAGGCTCCCTTTAAGTACTGAAAGGTTGCTATAAGGTCTCCCTGGAGCCTTGTCTTCTCCAAGATGAACAACTCTCTCAGTCTGTCCTCATAGGAGAGGTGTGCCATCCCTCTGATCAGTTTTGTGAAATGGCAGACACCACCTTGAAAATGTAAATTTCACCTCATCTTGCTTGAGGAAATTAGACTAAGAAATTCATTTGGCTTTACCCATCATCAGTCAAGAGAGTGAAGTCTCTTCAACATCTATACTGAGTGTCTAAGATGAATAGGATAAATGCTACCAACACTGTTTTCTCCCAGCATAACAGGAGACTATGTAATTGTTCAGAGAGAATTTTTCACTTTGACTGTTCAAGTCCATACATCAAATGCACAATCACAAACTATAAAATTGCCAATGGTGAAAACATCCTTTGATACATTAACTATTTACTGCTAGATAGAAAAGTTTATTTATTTTTGCTTCAATAATGAATGCCAACCTGTGGTAAAATGACTGAGGACCATGGATGGAATCGTAGATACACAGATCTGTGTAGTATTTTGTCTTGTTTATGCTTGTGAATTCATTATTTTCAAATAATTGTATTATAGACTGCATGCCAAATACATTGGTGTAACCTCCCAGTATTAATAGGTGTTGAGTCAGAAAAACGTCTGCACAAACACTGGCATTAAAACTGTCTTCTGTTCTGTAGTGATACACCGGACCACATGATTCAGACAAAAGGGAAATCATAACAAGTTATGTTTCTGTGCTGAATTCCTTTTCAATAGATTGAATGGTTTTCAATGAATCTTTCTAAAAATAATTGGGCTAAAAAGAATATCTTTCCCTGCTTAACTTTCACAATACACTATCAGTTACATAGGGAAACACAAACCAAACCCTAGTTCATTAGCTGATTCTGTCGAATATCTGCAGTTCTGCAAAGTATATCCTATTGTTTTTACTTCTAAGCTGCTTTTTTAAAAACTGTAGGTAAATGGATCAAAAAAACATGATAAATATTGTAGTTTTATTATATATAAATAGTAACCAAAACAGTCATCAACGTACATTTTTGAAAGAAGTCTTTTAGAATTAAAAAATATTAGGATATATTTTATTTCTATTCACTTGATTTAACAGTCAGAATACCTTTCTAAAAATTTTCCTTTCAGTTTTTCTTTTTCTTTATCTTGAAAAGTTAATAAACATAATGAATGAAGAAAAAAGGATACAAAACCAGCTGAATTTTCACATTAAAATATTTTGTTGGTAAATACATTTATGTTGCTCAAAATGTGTTGTCTTGATAGTATTAAGGAAAATTGGAGCTAAAATAGCCTTTAAAAACTGAAAAAAAAAAGGCCTCAACATGTAATATGTAATTGCTGATGCAATGGGCTCTGAGTCACCAATTAGCACCAGGGTTTTTTCTTGTCTTTTTTTTTTTTTTAAATTATTATGGGCTTAGTCTATCAACTGGACAGTAAACAAGCCTCTGCCATCTCTGTCTACTGTCCAATCTAGTTAAATCATTTTCTAGAAACAACCTGGCCTGAAGGTCAGGAAGGACGCTCATTCCAAGACTCTAAGTGGGCTAATTGAAGCTAACTCCAAAGAAGAAAGATCCTCTGTTAATTTGCTGTGTATGGGTGAGCACACATCAATACCACAAAGGACTCCATTATTGCTGTATCAAAGTAAATAGCTGAAAAAAAAGTGAGTCAGGGAGATGAATGATGAGTTAAGTGTTAAGCAGACACTGAGTGCAAACTGTAAGTAGCACGCAGTTGCTCTCAGAAGAAATGTGGCATCTGTTAACTCCTTAATTTCCTCTGTCTTATATCTGGTTTTCTGCAGGTCTTTTTTATCCTGCAGATCCTTTATTACCCAATTCAAGGAGATTTTGCAAAACCTATTAATGTTAATGGATTAATTTAACTTGTGGGGTCTGGAAAAAGCTCTCCACATTAAAAGTCATCTTAAATGACATTTTTGCATTTAAGAAATTATACTTATTGCTGGAAGATGATGTGTGTTTGACCAAAATCAGTCAAGGCTCTGAATCCTATTTACTGTCCGGCATAGGGATGACATGAATTGTGGGAAAGTTCTGTATCCTAGCAAAAAGGAATCCGTCATAATTTCCACTTGCACCACCCTCTTTCCTACCACCTTTATGACTAAGTGAAATGTGGAAGAGAACATTTTTGTCCAGAAAGTACAGGAATTACATTTATTCCTGACATTGAATTGCTTTTTTCACTCTCTTTCAATGTGCTCAGCAATGAAGAGCCAAGAACAATGTATTCCTTGTGACTTTTCTACATGAGAAAATTAAACTAAGAAAAACTGAAGCTAGTACTTGCTACATTCTCCAAGAGTTTACTATATCCAAAGTAAATCTGTTGTTAACCTGGTCAGGACTAAAACTTATAGAATGCGTTGAAAATTTTTATACTTCCAGTGTTAGTGCATGAGCCATATTAAAGACTGCCTAGTTCGGTTACTGAAGCTATCTATTCTCTAATCAATTTGTGAAGGTAATAAACAGCAATTATAAAAAAGCTGACTTCAAAAAAAACTGCAAAATAATATATTATCTTTTTGAGCAAAGGTATACCTTTCTTTGAAAATATAATTGATCTTTAAAAGACAGAAAGGTAGATCTCATATGTTTGGGTTTTCATAAAATTCATAGTATGGGGCCTGAAAATCATTAGTTAAATATAAAGAATGCCAGAAACACAAATTGAATACAGAGTAGGATAAAGGACCTTTTGTAAAAGAAATGTAAAGTGAGTGAATAGTAGGGTACAGGGGCACTATTTATAAGAACTGAGATGGAACGGTTAACACTGAAAGCATTAAAGAACTATCTTTAGGAGTTAGCATACTTAATTTTATCAGTATCTATCTTTACAGAAAAAGGGGAATGTACTCATGAAATATGTTGATAGCCGACGATGTAATTAGATAAGACAGTTAAGTATTATCCAGAGAGTAACCTAAAGTTGAGAACTAATGCCACAAAAAAAGTGGGAAATACACTGGTGTTCTCTAGGGACTAGAGATAAAAATTCTGTGTTAAGTAAGGAATTCAGTAGGGTGGAAAGGCAGAAGAGAAAGCAGACCTGAATGCATGAATTAATCACTGAAAGCACCTGTGAAAAAAAGGCAATTCTTGCTATGATGCATCAGATGAGTATTTCTAGCCATACCAAGAAAGCAGTAGAGCCATTATACAAGGGACGGATAAAAAATAATCTAGCAAGTGTTGTTCTATACATTTGATCACAAATATTGAAGAAAAATTTATATAAATAAAAGAGATAAAAAAAGAGCTACTGAGATAAAATACAGAATGGAATGGTTGTCATACAAGAAGGACTGAATCTCATAGAATCATANACCAGTTTCGTTGCCCTCCTCTGTACTCGCTCCAGCACTTTGATATCTCTCTTGTGCTGAGGTGCCCAGAACTGGACACAATACTCAAGGCTTGACTTCTTGAGTCTAGACAGATAAACACTCTGTGACTATGTTCTTCAAGCAGTCACAATGTGCAATGCAGGCTAACACAGGAAAAGAGTGGAAGAGAATATTGCATGAATTTTAAGTTTAAAGTTTAAACTTAAGTTTAAAGAAATAAGCAACACAAACTTATACCAGCAATACAAAAAAGTTATTATATACTTTCAAGGCTTTAACTTATATAATAACTAATAAATATTTGACAAAATTTGTTAAAAAAACCCCAAAAACAGTCCAAAAAACCTCCTATCTGATAATTTTCAAAGAATCCCAAATTGTACACGTATGTGATTGCTATCTTTAAATCTTGCACTTCAGATAAAGTAAAGACTTATCAAAAGTGTCTGTTAATAGAAAAGGCAGTCTCATAGGTACAGTATCCCTTAGGGGACAGATGCTGAAAATGAAGACAGAGAGATTGCAACGAGTAATACCTTATTACATACCTGAAGCAGTGATCTACAAATTACAGATGGATGCACTGATTTACAGTGTTAACATTTCCAGACAGCTTACAGGTTCATCAGAGCTCTGTTGGCAGTTAGTAAGCCTTTTCAATTTTCTTTCCATACTGTTCTTCGATAAAAGAAAGTGAACCTACAACATTTGCTTCGTATTAGAATAATCAATGATTCGAAGAATAATACCCTTTGGAGGGCCCATAAGAAGGTCTCCAGTCCAGCCTCATGCTCACAGCAAGGTTAGCTCTGTGATCAAACTTGGCTGCTCAGAGCTTTTTTCAAGTTCATCTTGGAAAATCTCCAAGTATGGAAACTGCACAACCTCTTCGGGCAACCTGCCCCACTACTTGGCTGTTCTCATGGTGAAAACGTTTCTCTTTATCTCCAGTCTGAACCTATCCTGTTTCTACTTACAACTGATGTCTCTTATTTCCTGCCAAGCACTGCTGTGTGAACAACCTGCTCCCATCTGCCCACTAAGGCAGGTTCCGAAGGCTGCTGGGGCTGCTTGCTCCCCCAAAGCCATCTCTGCTCCAAGGCTGTGTAAACCCAGCTCCCTCACCCCAGCTTAGGGCAAGTTCTCAAACCCCCTTGACCATCTTGGTGGACTTTTACTGAATTCACTCCAGTTTATCAAATACTTTCTTGAACTGGGAGCCCAAAATTGGATGTAGATTTCCAGATAGCCCAAAATTGGATGTAGATTTCCAGATATGGTTTAACAAGCACTGAGCAGAGGGAGATAATCACTTGCTCCTGATCTCCTTGCTGTGCTCCTGCAAATACAGCCCATGACAGTTTTGGCTTCTCTTCTGCCAGGTTTCCCTGCTGGTTCAGCCTCAGTTCACTGTCTACCATGATCCTCAGAGCTTCTTCAGCAGACCTGCCCCCTGGGCAGGCTCCCACCTGTATTGCCAGGGACTCTTCCTTCCAAAGTGCGTGAAATGCCTTTTGTACTTATTGAATATTGTGAAGTTCCTGCCAGCCCATTCCTCCAGCTTCCCTACATCCTTCTGAATGGCACCTTTGGCCTTCAGTGTGCCAGCTGTACCCCTGCTATTCGGTGTCATCTTCAAAGTTGAGGAGCAAGCACTCCATCAGCTCCTCCAAGTCCTGGGTAAAGATATAAAATAAGTCCCAGCACACACCAAAGCAGGCTCCACTTTTTAGCAGTTTCCTGACAGAGTACAATCCATTAACCGCTAGATTTTGCAGAAAAAGATTTTTTGCAATTATTCCATTTACTTTAAAAAAAAAAATTAAATCTGTTTCCGAAGGCAAAAACAAGTAATTTACTAAAAAAACTGAAAAATCCCAAATGAGGTAGAATTGCATTGTGGGTCTAATTTTGTAATCTTCCACAAAACTAGAGATGTCACAAATATACTTGTCCCCAAAGAAAGTACTGGCAGTGAAAAGCTTTCAATCTAAGTCCAAAATTTTAGTCTATTTCAAATTAAAGTTGAATTTTCAATAATGCTTGACTGTTGTTACAGAAATAACCTGATTAGAAAATGTGGATCTGACACCTTCACTGAAGTACAAACATAGCAATGAAGGATAAGAAAGGAAGGCATTGGATCTTCTTATTTAGGTTTAAAAGAAGTATAAGAGAAGGGGGGAAATATAGGAACTACATCATCTTCATTATGCATAAGGATAGTAGCATCTGCACAAGGTGACATCAGGATAAGGTTGTCTACACCATATTCAGCAGATGTTAAATTAAAAAGTATTCTAAGAGAAAAGGGCAGGTTGGAGACCTGCTCATAAAGGTCAAGCTGGTGTAATCACTGACAATTTGATCTATTGCTCACTGTAACTGTGAAAGCTGGATCCTCAAGGCAGCAAATGTGAAGTCATCAGAGTCCTTTGAGATTCTGTGTGGCTGATATACATTGAAGACATCAGGGCAGGAAAGAAGACAAATGAGCGTATATTGCAGCAGTGCAGAAAGAACCATTTACTGCTCCCAGAACATCAAGGAGAGCAAGCTGAAATATTTCAGGGACATACCAAGGAGAGATGGAGATCGATCAGCAAAAACAATACTGCAAGGCAGAACTGCAAGCAAAAATGGAAGCATGGATTGGGTTAGCAACATAACAGAAGGGAAATTTCCGTAAGCCATGAGGGGATGTCAGGTCTTGTGAATCATAATGCAATAGGCCACTGACCTCCAAATTTAAGACAGAGCCTGATAATGATGGATATAGGTAATTTATCAAACAATAATGTCAGCTGGTAAGCAGCCTAGTTAAAAGACATATGAAATGTAGTCTCATGTTTCTGACCCCTCAAGCACCATACAAATAAGATGACGGGTTTTTTCTAATAGAAGCTGTAGATTTCATATATCAAAATTCTACTTCATATGAATTCATAAAATATATCCAGACATTCCTTATATATAAACAGCCATCAGAACCATTCTTATACAATGGCAAATACAAAATTGTATAAAATGACTAGTTTTTTTTTTTTAATTCAGTATAAATATTTTACTAATGAATAATTCTTTTGGCATTTAATGTTGCACCATTATTACAAAAAAAAAAATAATTAGCATGGCAAAACTATCGTTAGTTGTTCTACAAGGTTTTCCTCAGGATTAATAAGGTACACCATTATTTCTGAAATCCTCATGTGCTTTTCAAAAGAGATTTTATAAGAGTTTTATTTTCTTAATTCAGGAACATAGTAATGCTGAGACATGCTGCAAGAATCCCTTGTGAAGAAAATTCCAGCAATGAAAAAAAAGGAAGAAAAGAAGGAAATTTTACATGTCTACGACAGCATTTTGCTACAGATCTATGTGTTCCTATATCAGGGGTATACTCTGGAACAAAACCCATGTATTGCTGACACTTTGCAAATCACAGCTATCATCAATATAAAGGGGACTGTGAAAAGTACTCAATGAAGTGTTTCCTGATGAAAGATACCAGTGCTAGAACACAAGTCTGTTTAACTGAAATGGACACCCTCTGAATAAGAACCAACCCAGCAAGTTGGGATCTTAGGCACCAACACTGGAACAACTTGCCTGAGTATCCAAAATGGAAATGCAGGGTAAATAAGTTAAACAGAATGGATACCACTTACTGCTTTTTAAAATACCAAAGGAAAAAAAAAATTATAAAAAGCATTAATGAATGCTAGTTTTTCAATAAAATTAGGTTTGGTTAATGAAAGACTGGAGAAAAGAAAGATGAAAAATCTGTTTGTGCATGTTGCAACTTTTAGTAGTCTAGAGCCTTTTCAAGGTTTCTGTATAGACATTTTTACTTCACTCTGTCTATTACTACATTTAAAAAAAAAAACCTGTTACTTCGCCTCAAACCACTCCAGTGTCTCTCTGGATCACATTTCCTTTGCACTGTTCCAGTACCTCTGAACTCAGCGTTTCCCTGCATGACCAAAAATGGGCTGCTTCACACCATCACTAGTAGCTTAATAGCTTTCAATAGAATTTAATCTACTAAAAAGCGTGGTTATTTAAACATTAGCTAACATCAAACTTCTTTCAATGCAATGTTACTTTTATTTTTTAATGCACCACAAACAATCAACTGGGCACATTCTTGTTCTGGATCTGTGGAGTACATCTTCTTTGCCTAGAATAATCATAGTTCTACCAAATTTATGCTTACTCTCTTCTGCAACCTTCTGAACCATTATCACACCCAGCATGAAAGAAGATCTAAAAAATAAATTGGGTTACATATGCATGATTTCCACACTGAACTAATCTTCTCCTGTGATCAGATTTGTTAGAGAAAGGTTTGCAGAACAGAACATAATGAATTGGATTAGGAAAACAAATGCAATTAATTACTTACAGAAAATAAAAATAATGCTTTATTATCAGGTTTAATAAACTGTGAAAAGGGCTTTTACATCTGGCTAGTGTTTCTTCACCCACAGTCTGGCATTACAGCTCTGGGAAGTAGGATCAATTTTATGAAGAAAATAAACTTTTTTCATGTGATATGCCTACCACAGTCTCTTAAATAGGAAAATACTCTGGGGATGTGCTAGTTCCTCTTTTCACCTAAAAGTGACAAATTACAGGGGCAAAAATTGCTGATGCTCCCAAATATTGTTAATCTGCAGCTATGAGTTACTGCTCTATATGTCCTTAGTTAAAAGCAGCCTGAACAGGAGAGGATAACATTCCGTTCACTGCATTAGCTGCATCAAGCTAATTTCTCTATGTACATTGCACTTGATAAATTACTGCTTCTAAATCTGAATGAGGCGCTTAAGCTACCTCTGTCTACATGTCATGACTCCTTGAAAAGCAAGATATATTGCTTCAAAGATTTTTATGTGGTTATAGATCAAAAATAAATAATACTATCTCATTTAGTTAAATAAAGTGAGTATCTATATAAATCAAGAGTCCTCTCATGCTTTCAGGAGACAAGCTGGCAAGGCTTATATAGTCCTTTATGATCAGAGTTCGTAAGTTCATGTACTTAAAACAAGCATGTCTTGTGAAACATAAAAATCAAACTACTATGTATTCTGCTTGGAAAATATTTGATATCACAAATATTTGACATCACAGAAGTTTGCCAATAAGCAGCAAATCAAGTTTGTGAACAGGCGAAACAATGTCTTTAAGCCATGTTCAATGTTTATCACAACAAGGCAATAGTTTTCTACACTCAGTGCTAGCCAGCACAATCTAACTCTCCCAGCTCTTAGTACATAAGAGCAATTTAGCCTTGCAAGCATTTCCAGCCCATTCATTCTCAACAGCATATTTTCAAATCACATTGCAAAACAAATTATAAGGGGATTTGGTTTTCCTTAAGAAACAGAGAATTCTTGGGAGACACATGGCTACATTGTCTCACCTTGCATCACTTCACTCTCAGTGTCTTTGGACAGGTAAAAAAAAGAGTACAATAGAAGTAGTCCTTGGTGCTGTAAGAGTTGGGAGACAGAACAAAGACATGGTTAAGGTGGAGCAATGTTAGATTGTATGAGTGAATGGCTTGCAATAACCTTTGACATGCATTTCCATATTTTTCATTTCCATATCTCTAATTTTCTATTTTTCTGTGCATTGAATAACATTGTTTTTAATGTAGTTTTAACTCATAATTGGCTGTGCAGATACATAATTGCTGTCAGCCTAATCACGTAATTAGAGCACATATATTTACATAATTGCAATAGTTTATTAGAAAGTGTGGTTACAGTGTTAATGGAATTATGCTTAATGTCATCCTAAAAGTCCCCATGAAATTCTGAGGGAAAAAGACATATAAACCTCCACTATAAAGAGTGTTTTAAGTTTTCTACATTAGCTCTCCCTCTTGCTGTTATATTACCAAGTATACATTAATTTCAGCATGATAAATAGAGATGGGCCAAGACTGACACCTTGACTGTTTAGAGGTGCAGGTCTGAAGTGTGGGAGTTTGAGATAAAAATATCTTAATGCCACCAATTTATTTTACTAGGTATTACTCTTTTGGGTTGGAAGAACAGTAATCGCTCTTTATATATAGCTCTAGAAGATTCTGCTCTTAGTATCTCAACACAAACCAATAAGAAAAATTGAACTCTGCAAAGACCTCCTAAGTAGAAGAATCTAATAAGCTGAGGACTGCTTTGATGGATTATATTGATTGTATTTTATTTGAAAGAGGAACCTAAAATCCTATTGGAAGCCCTGAAATAGCTCAACCTTTCCTGCAGTGTTAATAAATATTTGACTTCTCAACTCTGGATACATTTATACTAGTTTCATTCCTCCATTGACTTTAAAGGGAAATAAAACAACCTTTGACTTTTGCCATTGATTGCTCAAACCGTTACTGGACAGAGTCACACTAAAGCTGTCTTTCTGCCTCCTCCCTCCATATTTTTCCAGAAAACACAGTTGTATGAAGTGTGCAATTGTCCTGATTTTTGAAGAATACTTGGAAAGAACATGCCCTAATATTAAAAATATTGTGCGTTTGAGAGGGTTTTATGTCAGGGTTTCTTTCATGGAAACTTAGTGCTAGTGAGTTAAATTTAAGCATAGCAAGGCATATGACAAATATTTTTTTTTTCTTATTCAAATATACAGCTACAAACATTAATTATATCCAAGCAGAATTTTGTGATTTATCCCTAAATTTAAAACATTTATTCAAAAGGAGTATTTTTGTACTAAGTATTTAGATGCAGTCAAAACCTTAGGAGAGCAGGTTGGGGTGAATGCACATCAAATATTTCCCCATATGACACTACTAAGTTTACATGCCTGTTACAAATATATTACAAAATTACAAAATTGCAGTGTGACTCCAGTGACCTGCTCACTGAAGTGGCTATCTGTGCATATCCAAGAACAGTTCATAATGATGGGCTTTGTCTTCAAGAAACCCTGTAATTTGGCCACTCCTTATCTGAAGAATTCTTATCTTGCCCTGTAATGAGAAAAATTATCCGTTACAGCCATTTTTACATTCTTATGCAACAGATGGGAGTGCTTGAGCCACGTTTCGGAGCTGGAGCAGATAAACCACCTTTTTAGGTGTTTCCTGAGAATACCATCCCAACGGCAGGATGTTCTTTCCTCTACTTTGTGAGGAGAGAGAGCTGATTTTTTGAATTAGCAAAGATGAAGACCTACAGCCTTATATTCCCTGAGAGACATAAAGAGGGGACAGAGTAAAAGTTGGAGGAGGTTATACTGCAGTATATGTACACACTTTAAATGGATGCTGAAATTGCAAATGTGGAGGCTGGAAAATATGCATAAATGAGATCAGTGTTTGAATTAGGTTTTTTTAGGTCATTCAGAGCATGGGACAGAACACTTATCAGTGCAAATATTTATTTAGCAGATGAAATTATAAGATTCAGGCTTAGGCAATATTACTTTTTTTGACTACTTATGCACAGTTGCACAGATATCACCCAAGCTGTGATCTGAACTGTGCCTCTGGCAGGGCACAGTGTCACACTTGTAGCACAAAAAATGGGATCATCTGGAGAGTTCCAATACTCCAGCAACTACTTTGCAAGTGGTGACATCAGTGAGAATGTGACTGTACTTTTCCTTCTTCAAATTTGGTATCCTGCATTTTAAACCCTGCAAAATTGACCAGTAAAAACAGATAGGGCCTATCTGATCTTTAGAGCAGACAAAGTCTTTTCTGACTGTTTCTGCATGTATAAATGGATTAGCTTTGAAGGAAAAAAAGATGCTAGATATTAATCTCTCAGTCAGGGATCAGCATAGTGGGGCTGCTCCCAAGGAAGAAAGAGGACAAGGGGAAGGTGACCCCAGCAGACATCATGTGGTATCCTCCCTGACCAGGACACAATCCTGCAGGACATCAGTAGGGCCAGGGTGGTGGCAGTGGCAGAACCCATCAACAATACCAGACAAAGAGAGATGGTGAGGCAGGTCCAGGGTCCAATTCTGGGAGCCCAGTCAGGAGCAGCAGGAGGCAGGCAGGAAATGGGACTGGAGGAAACACTGCCATAACACCAGTCTGAGGTCCAGCCAGGAGACAGGACCAGAGAGAAGATTGGAGATAACCCTGGAGACAAGGCTACTTCCAACATCAACCAGCAGACCCTCCAGAGAGGCGAGCCAGGATGTCAGCATGGCAGGGATGGAACTGAGTGCAGGCCTGCCCACAGGAGTGCTCAGGCCAGGGTTGAACTGGAGATGTTGGGCTCATGGGGAGGGTGTATGTGGAGGGATCCTAGATGTAGCTCCTGGGGAAAATTCAGCCTCTTGGTACACTCTAGGTCTTGACTATCTTTTTTTTTAAATCAATGGCATAAATCAAATTTAAACATATTTTAACCATAGTTCGTATGTTGTAATTAGTTCCCTTTTTTTTAGAGTAGTGTACTTATGATATTATACAATTCATGACCTAAATGAGGGACTACATTTGCTGTAATCAACTGACATTATTTCATTGTTTAAGGCTACTATTCAAGCAGCTTTTTTTAAAATTTAGATGACTCCACTTGAAGCAGTTACCTGTTAAGTACTTGAAGCACAAGTGTGCTGAGGTGATAATTCAGCTGAAAGCAGCAGCAGTCCCTCCTGGCAGACAGAAGGAATACCTTTTCCATTTCCTTTTCCATTCCAGCTACTCCTGCAGCACTCCTGAGCTACTTTCATAAGATTCCACCATCTCACTGATGAATGTTGGGCAAAAAATTATTTAATTTGGCCTCAAAAAGCAGTCAGGGGCAAGATACTATGCCTCTGGTACCCTGAGAGCTCATCAAACAAATGCTCACTATCCAGATGTATAGTTGCAGCTCTGGGGAGATGTTGCTTGCTCCATGCCTGACAGCATTTTTCGGTTCTTTCAGAAGAAACACACAGCCTGCTGTCATTAGATGATCAACCAGGCAGGATTAGGAAAGTTGGGGATATTCACAGCTCTTTGACTAAACACTGGGTGTACTCTAATTGATGAATTTAAACTCTGGAAACTTTGGATCCCATTTTGTTGAACTAATGTGACATAGCATGAAGAGCCAGAAAAGTGCTACATTTCAATAGTAGTTCTAGTCAATAAGGACCACCCAGCTTTAGGATATACATCTGCATATTTACCACAGCTATAACATTACAGTTATGCAGACAGAAAAAAAAATACCAATGTCTTGTTCAAACAGAACCATTTAAGAAATAAATATACCTCTGATATACCTCCAATACCTCACTTTGCTTAATTGCTTAATTCAGTGTCAAAAATAAATTTGTATCTCAAAAGTGTCAATATCTAAATTTTTATACACGTACCAAAAAATGATTCACCGTGTTTATTGGTCTTAGTCAGTGCTACAAATTCAAAACCATATTATTATTTGAATGTACCGGATTTTACTCTAATATATTGTAATATATTGTACATCATTCAGGAAGGAGTTGATGGAGCAGAAACCATTTACATAATGATTGCATTATTGCACTGACTTTTTGTGCCATAAGACAGAATGTTGAACTTAACTATTTACATTACAAGTAGAATATTAAAAAAAAAAAGTTCTAATTCACTCAACATAAGTGTATTGTGTTGAGGAAGAGAGAACCTGCTCACCTAAGAGAACACCATGATGTCTGGTTAGAATAATAAGCACAAACGAGTATCTTATGGCACGATTTCAAGTAATCACAGCTTTTTTCTGGACACAGGAAAAATTTAGATGCCTAAGACTCACAGTAACAGGGTTAAGAATGTTTCCCTTTTACTGATCTCTAACGCTGGAGATAACTGGCACCTCTGTTTTGAATCAAAGATCTCTCTAGTTGGCCACACTTGCACAGAAACACTAGATTGAGTACCTAGCCTGTGCTTAAGCTTTGCTGCCATTCAGAATGGGAAAAGTTCTAGAATATCAACTCCAAACTGCATGTAATGAAGATATCTGACATAGCATAAAGCTGCATAACCCTGGAGGAAGCACTAACAGTTTCCTTGTTTCAGGAACATCGCTCTAATATAGTGTGTGTACCTTTTTCATAACAGCCTAGTGCCTAGAAAGAGCTTTTGAAGAAGTGGTGAACACAGCTTGCAGGTCTCTTTAATCTAAGGGGTTTGTCTCTGCATGTACTAAAACAATAATTATCTGAACAGATTAGCATAGATACATGTTAACTGTTGCATTTAAACCGGACACTATAAAAAGGAAAGCTTGACTGTAATTTTGTGGGAAGGCTAAATGAACCTCACTGGGCAAAGTGAAAAACTGTAAGTCACAGAAAGGCAATAAGAGGTAGCATTTCACAAGCTAACTAGTCACCAGACACTGCCAGTCAAACACAAGTGTCAGTGATGTCACTTTACTAATCTTCTAATTTCTATTCTGCTTTGCAAGGCAATTTTTCTGTCTTCCAGTAGCTAAGGAGGTAAAAAATCCAAATTACTGCACGGACTAACTCAAGAAAAGATATGCAAAGCAGGATCAGCCAGCCAGCATAACATTCCAACCAAAATAAATTGGGTCATTGGGTCAGCAGTAGCTGAGGGGCCAAAAATGCAATTTTAGCTTCTAATGCTTTTTTCTACATATTGTCCCTTGCTTGTCAATGCTTATTTTGTCTTTTACCAGTGTCCTTGTACAAATACTCTGAGACATAAAAGGCATAAACTGTTGTACCTTATATTTGTCATATCATACATTATGTATTTTATATATACCATATATATTTTCTTCTAGGAGTAACTGGATTTTTTTGACTTCTAACAGAGCACAGTGCAGTATAACTGTAAAATGCAAGTTGTGATTGCTATTTGCAACCTGCTTTTCTAAGATCAGTGCTGCATTTCCTACTAGATATCATATAGATTGGAAGAGACCCTTGGGATCATCAAGTCCAACCATCAGCCCTACTCTACAAGTTCTCCCCTAAACCATGTCCCTCAACACCACATCCAATCTACTCTTAAACACAGTCAGGGATTGGGACTCCACCACCTCCCTGGGCAGCCCATTCCACTGACTGACTACTCTTTCTGTGAAAAACCTTTTCCTAATATCCAGCCTAAACCTACCCTGCTGCAGCTTGCAGCCATTCCCTCTTGTTCTATTGCTAATTGCCCATGAGAAGAGACCAGAACCAACCTCTCTACAATGCCCTTTCAAACAGTTGTAGAGAGTGATGAGGTCTCCCCTCAGCCTCCCCTTCCTCAAACTAAACGATTCCAACTCCCTCAATCGATCCTCATAAGACTTATCCTCCAGGCCTTTCACCAGTTTTGTAGCCCTCCTCTTTACTCGCTCCAGCACCACGATATCTTTCTTGTGCTGAGGTGCCCAGAACTGGACACAATACTCAAGGTGCGGCCTCACCAGTGCTGAGTACAGGGGGACAATCACCTCCCTACTTCTGCTGGTCACACTATTCTTTATACAAGCCAGGATGCCATTGGCCTTTTTGGCCACCTGGGCACACTGCTGGCTCATGTTCAGCTGCCTGTCGACCAGCACCCCCAGGTGCTTTTCTGCCAGGCAGCTCTCCAGCCACACTTCCCCAAGCCTGTAGTGATGCAATAGAATCATAGAATCATATAGGTTGCAAGCCAACTTAAATCCATTCACACATAGGGAAGATTTTATTAAATCTATAGAATACACAAATAAAACTCAAAAGCAAGCATTCACCTAATTCAATGGGCTTTTCTTCATAGATCCAAATAATTTCACGGAGATTTTTCCTACTTTTGAGAATCTCATGTGTTATTTCAAAAGTAGATTTGGAAAAAAAAAATAAATATTGCCATATAAAATTTGATAAATTCTTCACCAACATGTAAAAATCACAATTGTGCAGTTTGGGTGAACTGAAGCCAATGAAAGTCAAACGAAAAATTAACAAATACTGAAAGAGAATAGACTGTCAGTTTACCAACACCATGACCATGAGATTATCAGCCTATCCTTCTCATCATGCCAACTCAAGTATGTGATTTACTCAAGTATTTGGTTTGTCACAATTATCTTTTGGCCAAAGAAGAAAGTTATTTCAATATAGTACAAGTTTGGCATGTCTGATGTTTTGAGCAGCCAGATTTTGAAGTGTTGGATGTCAGTCAACTGTGTACTCAGTAAGGATTTGTAAACAAGTTTTAAATCTGCACATTTTGCATCTACCCATGTACAGGAAAAATAATGAAAGCATATGTTTTCATGTCACAGTGCTCCAGGTTAGGATTTGTAGCAGTATTATTTCATCAGAAAGAATTGCAACACCAGAGCCCATGGGCACAGATTTAAATATTTCAAAAATTCTTAGGCCAGAACATGCTGCTGCCATTATAGTATATCCTGAAAGACAAACTGCTTCCTCTATCTTTCAAGTCTCTTCTTTGAGAGATGTTAGAAAAATGTTATCAAGGTAATAAGATTTCAGTCATTATTTTCTTTCTAACATAAAACTTCAGCAGATAGCTTACACAGACAACTGTGTACCAACGACTGATTTGGCTTTGTTGTTTCTGTGGGCAAAATACTATATAGAGAATATGCCAGAGGGCATGTCTTTAAGGGAAGTTTCAGTTGAAGAGCACAGTAGAGAAAAAAACAAAAAGAAAAAATTGTTTGTGACTGCCTCCAGATGTAGGAACTCCAGGATGAAGTTTTTAAGCACATTTTAAAAATAATGTGGAACCTCTCCTCTAAAACTTCTTTAACACCAAATTCCTGGATGACAACTAATTCATTCAGTCTTTAAAAATAGTTTCAGGACAAGCTGTAGGTGGTAAGCTGATTTCACCCTGTCTACATTAGGTGAAACTATAACAAATAATAGAATTAGTAAGGTTATGGATGATATGACAGGAGGAGGAAAAAAAAAATCTTTTCTACATGGAAGTTGCACCTCAACCTACTTGAGTTCCTTGTAAGGGTCAATGGCAAAAGAGAGAAGACATCTAGATTCCAAGTGTCCCAAGAGTCCCTGTCCATCTCCAGCCTTTCAAAGAAGGTAGGCTGCTATACAGTAACAAAGAAAAGAAAGTAAACAAAGAATAGTAGTAAATTATCACTCAGTAAAATGGCATTAGCAGGGACATGTGATAATATTAATTGATATTTTATTGACATTACTCTACAAATCTATGAATGGTCAAAAAAAGTGTAGCCACTGGAAAAAATTTCCAATGAAACTCACATTAAAGGCAAGGTCCAATGATGAAAAATTGTAGAAGGACCTAACATGAGTGACCAGATGACAAAACAGCAAATGTAATTCAAAGTACCTTGATATAAACTGCTATTCCTGTAATACTCACACATACACAGATTAAAAAGTAGAGGAAATAATCAACCAAAGTGCACCACATTAATTTTGGCCAGGATCATTCTAGTCCTGTGAAGAAATCGAGTTCTTTATTGAATCCTAAGACTGTCAGCAGTACTGTGAACTAGACGAAAACTGAGGACTTTTTTAATAGGCTATGTCAAATAGTATTAATTCATCATAAAGTGATTTCTCATTGACCACAATATATCCATTCGATCATTTTTAGATTTTCTGCTGTTTGGAGTAGGTCAGAGAGAAGAGGTTGCAAGCACTGACTATTTAAGACCCCTAATTATTCCAGTTACGAGAAATGAAAGGATCTTGTCTTGCCAAAAAATCCTTTTACCTATCACTAGTATCTAGCAATTGCACTGATCATCCTGCTCTCCTCATTAATCATAATACATTTCAATAGCCAATGAGTTATGATGAACAGCATATTTCTGTTCATCGTCCATGCCAAGTCATGGTTTGAGTTTTCAGCACGAACTTTTATATCTTTTTTTTAAATTATATCTTCCAAGTCTTTCCCATGATTTTTTATTTTTACTGTTATATGGAACTAACTGGACACAAAGGCTAAACTATTTTCTTAATATTTCTGCTTACATTACTGTTTCTGAACATTAAAACTGACTTTGAAAACTACATC
Source organism: Jacana jacana (assembly GCA_013400555.1). Classification (NCBI taxonomy): domain Eukaryota; kingdom Metazoa; phylum Chordata; class Aves; order Charadriiformes; family Jacanidae; genus Jacana; species Jacana jacana. Next base: position 17,589 of record VZTM01031658.1, read on the forward strand.
TTTAAAGTTAATAGAGATGGAACTATAAAGCTGAAATTCTTCCAGTTCTCCAACAGGAGTGATGACCCTTTAATTTGTGCAAGACATGAAAACTGTGACTTTAACTGTAGTTAAAGTATTTTGACCAATAAAGACTAAAGTTCATCAATGAACAATTGCTTCATATTTCCCGTCTGTAGCTCCAATATTGTAGCAGTTTTAGAATAATTTTTAAAAGGAAATTATTTTGTCATCTGAATATAATATCCAAAATGAATTTTCAACTTTGTAAAGGACAAATGCAATATTAGGAGATACATTTCCTGCAGCTGTTAATGCCAGGCTTCTTGGTACTGTAAGGAAAATTGACCTTTGCTCTCAAAAAGATGAAGAAGGAGAGACTATCCGGCACAGACTGCTCTGTAGTGCAAGGACATCAGGCGTCAGAGTGGCAGACAGGCTGGATAGGCAGGGTCCTTGCTGACCCACGCCCTGTCCTGCAAATGCCAAGTAAAGTGAGAAGAGCAGGTCGGTGGTGGTCACCAGAGTCAGACAAGAGGCCACTGGTCTTTAGAGACATTCACAGTGATGAGGAAGGTCCAAGGTTCAATCTAGGAGTCAAGTCATAGTCAATATCAGCTCTGTGGGCATAGACACAGGCATCTGCCTTAAAAAGGACCATGGGCACAGACATGGTCCATGGACACTATAACTTAGGTGAGGTCCAAGGATGGGGGTCTGAGCTCACACATAGCCCACATTTGAAAGGAGGGTCCTCAGGTGCTTCCAGGACAAACTACCTTTCTCTACAGGAGTTTGGCCTCACCCCTGCTGTTCTTAAAGGCAAAATAAACGTAGTCAGGGCTCAAGCCTGAACATGACTCATGGTTGTTTTTGTTGCTAAATTGCTAGAGCCATCCCTGGATATGATTTTGGCTCAAACCAAATGGCATTGGTATGCCGCAGTCAGTGACCAGTTTAAGGAACAGTTTAGAACCACACAGGCCAGTGACCATTCCCTGGAGCTGCTAACATAAGGGGTTTACTTGTTAGGGAAGGAGGAATGGAAATTGGATTTAGTCCCTGTCAGACACATGTCCAGAAAATAGGTACTGGTCTTGTTTTCCTCTCCAGCATAAATGTCTTTATGTGATTTATTAATTTTTTTAGGTGCCAAAAAGCAACATTTCAGGCTACAACAGGAGAGTTTGGACAGCAGTGTTATGGGCAATAGTTTGTGATTTGTGATAACAATTTGTTATCTCAGCTGCATTAGGAAGGCTTGCGATGGTAGCTAGTGGATGCAGCCTCAGGAATGTAGGTCTGAAAGCAGTGCATTTGCAGAGACCTGAATATACCAGTCACCTTCTCTTGCTCTTCATCAGGAGTAAAACTGATTTTCTGGGACTCAGAGACCTTAATAATCGAGGATCTTGGTGAGCTTTTTATTCCATCTATTATGTGAGGCCTTGAAGTTTCATCCTTTGAACTTTTCATAGTGCCACAGAGATTGTCGAGCAGAAATTTCACTTTCACATGAGCATTATTCTAGATGTCTCTGAGAAAGAACATTCTGCCAGATTTGCGACAAAATTGCACTTCAACTAGCAATAAAATGTTGTGAGGTATTATTGATTTCCATGTGGGTAATATATATGCAAACAAAATGCACTATATTAATTTACAAGAACAAATTAGTGGAATTGCAGCAGGCAGTGCCTTACTAGCCACCTATGTTTCTCTCCAGTCTCAATGTGTTTTTAAAAGGTCAGCTTTTATAAGGCTTAGATTGTGAGCAATGAGATGTATACAACTTGATATGAATTAAAATAAATCATAGACCTGGTTAATTATTTTTTTTCTTCAAAGCTACCAATGAAATTTGTTTGCTATCTCTCAGAAGAGCTAAAAATAGGTGTGAAAAAAAAAAGAACTTTTTAACAAATTTTTGTTATTTTTATTGAAAACTCAAAGACATCCCATTTCCTGTATGTGTAATGGGTTGAAAAATATTAATGGGTGTCCAAGCAAAAAGGAAATTTCTGGTTTTATTTAAATTTAAATAAAACTATGCAGCCCTAAAAAAAGTTTTGTTTTTTACATGCAATAAACTACTAATTAATGAATTTGAGACTAAGAAGTAGTCTTCTCACATGCAAATTTTTGGCAACACCTAGCAGACAATTTTAAGCACTTTGTGGTATCCTTCCTGATCTTCAGCTGCCACATTAAGAACATGCAGTATGTGCAGCCATAGACCTGTCAGCTTTGTCCAGAAATTTATGAAATCTAAACAGCACAAGCAGCCCACCCTGGCTTAAATGCCTGTCTTGAATGCTTGTCCACCAGTGAGAGTTCCACTTTAGGCACTCTCAAGGCACTGAACTCCAATAAACATATATGTTCATGCATGCAACTGTATGAAACAGTTAACTAGTCTAGAGATGCAACTTAGATTTTTTTGGTCATAAATCTGCATGAATATATGCACTCCAGAAATGGCAGACACACACACACACAAAAAGCACTAAATAATTTTTTTAAAATATTGAAGGGTAGTTTGATTTTTTTTGATAACTTTTTTTTTATCCAAAGCAAATCATTGATATTCATGCACCAAATGGTATGTGCCAAACATACCTGCATAACCAAGAAAATGGCACCTCTCAAAAGCTATCTCCAACTGAGAAGCAGCCATTCAAAATTACCTCAAAACCAAATTAAAATATTTTAATAGCGTTTTATAGTAATTTAAAATTTTTAAATCAGACTTGATAGAGTAGATGCTTCACTTCTTTCCAGACTGAAATTAATAATTTACAGACATTTTTTCACTCATCTTTCAAACCAATTGGATCATAAATATTGTTGCCCTCCAGCCAATAAGGAAAATAATTTAATTTTACAACAACAATTCTTTTTGAGAGAGGTTTTTTTCCATTATTTGGGTATAAAATCCAGTCTCTTTTTTTACACCTTGATTTGCAGTAAGGTATCCCAAATTAATGAAAATTCTTACATATTTATTGGTTAGAACTGCCTACTTACACAGAAAAATTGTGATATATTAAAAAGGGTAGAAATGTTGTTGCTAATGCTCTTTATGAGTACATTAATTCTGTCATTGCTTATCAGCTGATCTGCAATGTCAGAATTCGCTCTGCAAGCCTCCTAGGTAGTTGGTATACTACTGTGAAAGATTTTCAGAAATATGTTGAGTTTGCATTTCCCTGTTACGCACCAGAACAGATTTGCATAGTACAAGTCAAAAAAACCCCATTTCTCAGGAGCACATATCCACATTCATTCCTATTGTTCACTCCTACAAAAAAAGCTGTGCTGAACCAAATCAAAGGCCCAGCCCAGCCCAGCCCAGTAAATTTCCAACAGTAGATGCTAAAGAAAGGAAAGAACAGTGTATGTATATTTTCCTTTCACTTGTACCCTTTCTGTATTATTATGTAGCAGTGGCTTACGGACTGCTGAACACCAGCTTCAAGGATCACTCTTAAAAAATTATTCACGCTACATATAATAGTAGCTGAGCATATTTTTATCTATTTTGTTGTAATATTAACTCAATTTACGTTTTACTTTTATTTAAAAAAAAAAA
>VZTM01031658.1:23363-39053 GCA_013400555.1 Jacana jacana
CTTAGATTCACTGAAATGCATCCATCACTGAACACTTTGTTAACACTTCTGTGCACACATTCAGATTTTGCTATGTGGTTACCTATTAAAGTTTTCCTTACAGGAACTGCTGGTTTAAACAGAATTAATAAGAGTTCTTGAGTTATTTGCATACTCCTCAGATAACTTACTATTCTTCAAGCAGAATAGAGGTTAACTGAAATGGGATGCATGTTTCCCTCAATTAAAAACATTGAAAACAAAACACCCTTTGCAAAAACAGGCAAATAGCAATTCCTGAACATACTGTAAGCCAATATCCATATGTGTTTCAATAAGCAGGTATGTATTTTGTGAACTCTTGTCCTGTGGATTTTATTACATAGCAACAGTACATAAAAAACAAACCCTCTTGATCTTCTACTTAGATTATTGCCAGAAAATTATATATGAATGATAGATAAATCAAGGCAAAAATGTAAGTGCAGAGATGAAAGGATGGTTGTATGCTTAAAACATGTATCTAGGACTTTGAAAGCTTACATTTAAAACCTTATTCTGCAGCAAGCCTCCTGTGTGAGCTTGAGCCTAACTCTATGAAGAAGACTGGAGTCATTATCAGACCTGCAACATCTCCTGAGAGAACAGACTGCAAAGCATGTTAGACATTATGCTCTTCTGAAAATGAGGGCAATAAGCACCAAAATGGGAGGCAGTGAACGTGACACCATGCTCAAGAGACCTCCTGGATCATCAACTCTAGTCACCTACTGATGAAAGCAACCTACAACACAATCCTTTTTATAAACTGCTTCAGTTCCACTGAAACAAATTAAGATTTTCCTTTCTTTCTTCTAGGAGGCTGTTCAAAACTTTCACAGCATTCACGGTTCACAAAGACCCTAGGTTTCTTCTAATTTCCCATTTAAATAAATCTATGTCCTTGTGCCAACATTAATTTAATTCAAATAATTCTTGTCCCTTCCCCCCACTGGTGATTAATCATAACTTTCTCAATCTCCATTTTTCAAGACTAAGCAAACGAGTATCCTTTTCCAGACTCTCCTGAAAGAACAGCTTACAGACATTTGACAATCTTTCTTTCCACCTGTTGCAGCTTTATAAATTTATCTTTCTCAGTCCTGAACACCAAGGCTCAGAGGCCCTATGAGACAAGTACCTTTCTAACTTGAGTAGAAATACCTTGCAAAAATATACTTGGGTATCATTTGCTCCTTTCCCGATGACATGTGTGCACATTTTCTATTCTCTGTCTTGTATAGATAAAGAGCCATTACCTTAACAAATTTCAGCCCCTAACTCATTACCATGCTCCCTGCGCTATTAATACTTTCTTCTAATAATAATATTGCTCTCAGTTCTCATGGTTATTCAGTTTTCTTACCCAATTATATTCTGATTTTCCTTTCTGATAAGGTTTTTTTGTGACCTTAGTCATTTTTACTAGCATGTGTCTACTTCTGCCCATTTTATTTATGACAAAATTAAATTAAATGGTCCAAAGATGGATCTTTGAGAAATTTCTGTGTAATGACTTCCTTCCAACCTGACAGTTTCCCTTTCAGCTTCACCCAACATAGCCCCTTTTTATCCAGATCTCTACACACATAATAGTATTTTTATTAATCCTCAGCTTCTGCTGTTGAACTAATAACCTCTCATGAAGCACTATATTCAAAGACTGCATTGTTTTCTAGATAGATGAGATCTGCTGCAGTTCACTTGTCTGGAAAATCAGTTATCTTCTCTTAGGAAACTATCACATTAGCCTTGTATATTCTCTATTTGCTAAAACCATGTTGTACCTTACCTTGGTTTTATTTACATCTGCATCTCAAGTCCTTTGCTTCTATAGCTGTTGCAAAATATTGTGTATTGTTAAGGTTATATGAACAATTCTGTAGCTGGTAAATCAGTTCTTTGTTTTCTTAAATGTATACACGTATACAAACTACATTTCTTATTTTCCAGTCATACTGACAGCTTCCAGTTCCACAGATACTACAATATACATTCTTGACAGCAAAAGAGTAATTTTACATGCAAACTTCTTTAATGATTCAGCCTAGAGACATCCAGTCTGAGACACAGAATTATGACTCTAAATCAGGTATGTAAAATTGAACAGATCTGAAAATCTGACCTTGACTATCAATGGTGAGTACTGTACTAGTTTCCAAAAAGGGCACACTGCCACTGCAATAGATTTAATCTATAAACAAGAAAATATACAAATATATAAATACATATATATAAGTAGATCTCTAAAATTTCAATTCCCCATCTATAAAGGATACTAGAAATGTTTCTCATACAGGCTCAGAAATTATGTGAGGTTTGAAGAAAATACCTCACAAAACCTGAATGAGCTGTTTATGCATTATTTTAACAACACACACCCCCCCCAAAAAAAACCCCAAAACAAACAAAAAAAACCCCAAAACAAACCAAAACAAACCAAAACAAAACAAACAAAAAAACTCAAAACACACTGAGAGAAGACCTGATTACAGCACTGAAGTACAGAGAGAATTTCAGATATTTAAATAATTCAGCAAAGTTAAAAATGGCAGAGAGTAAAAGACGAAGCAGATTAATTAAAATTAGAAGCAAGATGCATATTTTTAGCAATGGGTGGTTAAAAAATGGAACAAAGCCTCAAAAGAGGTAAAGAATTTTCTATTTCTTAATGTCATCAAATCAGAAGCTTCTTGATATGGCAGAGTACAGCAGCCCAGGCTCCAGCAGCATGAAAAAGGGATTACAGAGCTTTGGAGTCCCTGTTCATGTTAGCATCCTGCTGGTGCCAGGGTTAGTGAGTTCTGTCACACATCTGAGGAGCCAGCAAGGAGAACCATAGTGATCAACACCCTCCAACACTCTCCAACACTCTTCTCTGCAACCTAAAAATGTTGCAGATCGTATTAAGAAAAATTGTTCAGGAAAATCAAGGTAGGAGGAATTTCAGTTGAGGCATCATAGGAGCATTTCGCCCTGAATTCTTCCAGGTAAAATTCTGAAAACTTATGGCAAAGCAGCACTTGTTTTAATTAAATATACAATAACACACTTATTAAATATACAAAAAGCTGAAAGATCAGAGGTTGCCAGCACCGATGGAAGAAAACAAAACAAACAAACACAGTCTCAGATGAGTGTTTCAGGAACAAAACAATCCAGTAAAGTGGGTATTTCAGAGAAAGCATTATAAAAAATTACATGTGATTGAAATAAAGCATTGGAGAGGGTGAAGGAAAATTAAACGTAGATTTTTCTGAAATACGGATCCTTCATGTATCAGAAGATAGATATAGTTTCTTAAAAAGGTTTTAAAAACCACACTGCATATTGGCAATATCTATCAAGGAGAATGACATTTTAGAGCTTTGTGTTCTCAACCAGAGAGAGTTGCTCCAGAGCACAGAGAGGTGATGGAAAAATAACTCCATCTGCAGGTTCATTTAAGTCCACATGACTACCTCTGTGCACAAAACATGCCACTTTACACTTTTTCTGTTGTATAAGGTGGCAAAGGATTAGCTGTCATAACTTTAACCCATGCACACACCCAAACAATTCTTGGGTACAATTGATAGTGTGGGCCAGGGAATATTTCCAGCCAGGGATCATTTCAAATTGGGAGTCTGGAGGCAAAAGATCCACTTTGGACTGACAGAGATTCTGACCATCAGGACACAGGCTTTCCTTGCCCATTTGTTCCAATATTTTATCCTTAGCATCAAAAGGGACACCTTCATTTCACTGCAGACAACTAAAGACTTTACTTAATTACTTTTAATTCCTTTTCTGCTAAAATATAATAAATAGGACTGATCTGGTCTCAGACATAAACAACTTTACAGCACAAAGGGAATTCAGAGTAACATCTAAACTGCACAGAAATAGCTGTTTTCTAAAGCAAAATGAAAATAAATATATACATATATGTATGTGTGTAACAGTAAGAGAACTCAGAAAACAGACTTGCCCAGAAATCCCTACTTTTTATTTTAAATTAATCTAACACAAGTGAATTTTCTGTACTACTGCAGGAAATACTGATGAGGTTGCCAGATCTAAGATATGTACAAGCTGTGTACATTTTTGTGAAATGGCATAGCAATAGAAGATTTTCAAACTTTTAATTGCATTTTACTTATGCTAAGGGGATGTCAGATACCTGATGTGCTTAGTACCTGAATCAACATCTTGAACACTGAAAGGGACATACTGAAAGCAGTAACAGCTTTACTGATCATTTTGATGTTATGGTTCAGTTCCATCTGTTGATTTTCCTCCCTGTGTGATTGCTCTTTTATTTTTTCCAAAAATACTGACGTTCAAGTTAGATACTTTCAATATATGTTTCGATGCTTTAATTGGAAGTTAATTACTTTAATTATTCGCAAAAATATCCCCTCAAATAAACCTGCACTGTATTAGTGGCAGTATCTTAATTCTTTTCCAATTGTTGTTTATTCTGTCATTCAACACAGTTTTTATTCAACATACAAAGGCTTTCCAATGGTGGAGTTGAATGTTTGGGATGGAGCACACACAAAAAAAAAGTCTTATAAAGAGGCTCTCAAGAAGAAAGCAGTAGAAAGCAGTTTACGTACAGCTTCAACAGTAATGGGAGATGAGTCCTTGACAGAGGCACAGATTACAACGAGCAGACTGTCTTCCCCAGCCAAGGATGCAGCTGAGTGAGCTGAATCAAATTAACAAAATCTCGTAGAGAGGTGAAAAAAAATTAAAAAAAAAAGAGAAAGAGACTTTCATAAAGGTAAGCCCCATGTGAATTGGTCTGTTTTCATTTTATTCCTTTGCTCCCTGTTACAAAAATTCTTGGATGAATAAATAATATTTCATTTTGAAGATTTTTAGCTTAGAATCACTTTATTCAAGCAGTGTTTCAGCCTCCTGCAAGAAAAGGACTTGCAATTGCATGAGGTACCTAGGCCTAGCAGGATAGTAGACATTATGGGCTGTGAGAACAAAGCTACGTGTACTTTGCATGAAAACACAATGTCGCTTTGTGTATACACTGAGCAGAAACATGGTCTTGCTCTCCATGCCCTGAGCTGTGTAGTAGCTTTCATGCAGGCCTGAGCTCCAGCTGTTTACCCAGGATTATTTCCTCAGCCATGACACCATGCAAACCCAGTACATCTGCTGGTGGTGCAAAGGACAGGCAAAACAAGCTGGTGTCTGCCCGCAGAACAGCACATCAGTGTATCTCAGGAGTGACTGGGACATATGCTGTATCTCCAAGGGGAGAGAAGACAGCAAAACCTGCCCTGAAAGAGATGCTCTTGGAAGCAACCAAGAGGAGTTTCAAGTGTTGGTGATCTTTTTGCTATAACATGCAAATTTACAGTCACTGCAAAGAATGGAGTTACAAGGTAAATGTCTCAATGGACTTTTTAAAAAGAGAATACTAGAATATAATGTTCTGATTCAAAATTCATAACGTTGATGTGTGAAAGGTTCCTCACAATAATTACTCACAAATTCAGCTATTAAAAAGACAAGGAAGAGCACAAAGTGCATCTCTCAAATCTGCAGTGTACAGTGGCTCATCAAATCAATTGTATTTGTTCTATGCTTAGTGTGATGGAAGTCAGTAAGAAATCTGACTTTAGCTTGAGAAGCTGTTATTGAGATTACATCATTAGCCACTGGAAGATGGTTGTTTTGGCTTTGTGTACAGTCTGTAATTACCCTGAAACACAGCATGTATCATCAGGATGTTATCTCCAGTATATCCTGCTTACAGGTGTGCTGTGGCAGTCAGCACTCTGTTGTCCTACAGATTATGTGCTGACTGGCAACTCACAATCACAGCTGTTCTGTCCCATTCTCCATACTTCATATATTTTACTCTGAATCTGATCCCTAAGTGCAGGGACATGGTTCATCCTATAGACTTTCCAGAGCCCCTGAGAATACCAATTCTCTCTCCACAAATGTGTATTGTAAACATTGTGCTGACGTGCTCAAATTACATTTTTGGGAAGACAAAGGAAATAAAAATTCAGAGTCAGGGCCAGGTTCTGGGATCTGATCAGGACTTCTCGGTACAACCCAGGAGCAGAAGGAGGATGAGAAAAGATGTACACCTGCAAATTCATTCACTCCATGGAAAGGGAAGAAGGAGGAAGGTTGACAAGTTGAGAGCGTTGGTTCGCAAATGGGCCGATTTCCTTCAAGGCTAAAGAATATGGTTCTAAGTTAGAGTAGGGTATAAGGGAAAGGCTTTGCTTAAGACTTACTTTTCATCTTTTGAATAAAGCTCCATCGTTATAGTTTACCATCTGTACTTCTGCCAGGCCTGAAAAGAGAAAGATGTTTTGTTCAAAGATGAGGCCACACTTGTGATCAAAACTACCCATGAAGCAACAGAAACTTTCTGCATAAGATGGCAACTTTGACTAGGACCTCTTGAATTATTTTTGACTCCTTGTTTATGATGGTTGCCAATGAACATCCATTGTTTTTCCTCAAAAATGGATGTATCCTGAGAAAGACAAAGGGCAAGACAGGAGCACAGGGAGAACCTCAACCACCCCAAAAATGTCACTGTGTACAAGGTGGAGAAAGAGTAAGAACATCTTAATGAAGTAGGTACTCCTCATAGTTGCATCCCTGCTCAACACAGACCCAGCTCTGACTAAGCAGCCACTCTAGGAAGCTGTAGCATAGCATTCTGGAGACATTTTAGGTTTATGTTCTTGAATGTTCTCATCATACTACTGACAAATACTGAGGATATTGGAAAATATTGCTGCTTATAGACATCACAATTAGAAATACAGCATGGATAGTGACTAGCCATTATAAGAATTCACCACCAAGAAGTATTTGAGTAAGAGAAGCAACAAGCTTGATGAGAATTATGGTCTACATGATATTACTAATATTATCTTAATTTCTGTTTAGTTTGGTTCCTAGTCACACACCAGAAATCATTTACACTAGGCACTCTCAAAACAGAGAAAAAAATGTTGTTCCAAAACACTTGCAGTTTAAACATAGACAGACTAGTAGTGGCAGGGATTCAGAAGAAGGATCAAAAAACTCCACAGATAGTAGATGAGAAGTTATTTGGTCCCGATACAATATCCACACAATCCTTGCTCTCTTCAGTGCAAGAACTGAAACTTATGATCTATATTTACCTGGGTGCTACCTTGAGGTTCACTTATAATGTTGAATATTTTGTTCAATCTCTGTTTACAACATCTGGCACTCCAGAGTGTGGGATGCTTCAAAATCAAAACTCTTTTCTCTCAAAAAAGTGTTGTTTCGAGAAATTCCATATTTGGACCATGAGCTTGTTCTGAAAAGGGTAGTGCAATCAAAAAGACCTTAACCTTTTCCTTCTGGAACCAACATATGGTGTTGAAAAGTTTAAATGTAATCACTTGCGGACTGTGCTGCCAAAAATTGTCTATCAGTTATGACTGGGAAAGGGAGAAGGGGTTAGAAATTAACTTGATGAGACTTAAGCTCTGACTAGGAGTGATTCTTGGGAGATAGCTGACACTCTCATTATATGTATATATATTTGTAACATCCAAAGGCACTTTAGCTGTCATTATTATAATTTTATTATTTTAATAGAGCAGTTTTAATCTATAAATATAACATATTGACATTTTTTGTTATATTCCACTACTCTGTTATGAGATGAAATGTAATTCCAGGATCATCTTGATCTAGATTATCTACAGCCATTCATCTGCAATTTTTCTTCAAGACCATGAGACAATAACCAGATGTCTTTAGATAGCTTTTACTTATTTGTTGTGTATATGCCCTTGAAAGTATGTTGACAAAAACAGCCAACTTAAATTACAGTTTTTAAGTATCATATAGGAATTCAAGCTACACGTTAATTAAATGAATAAGAGAATCTGGATCTTTTCTGAAGCATTCTGCTGCTAAGTAAAATGGACCAGGGCCCATTTTCTGATCCCTATGCAAAGAGCACAGCATGGCTTGAGCTCTGATGTTACATTCTCCTTTCTCTACTCACCTGAAGAGAGGGTGGCCATCCTGCACCAGAACTATGTCAACAGCACACTAATAGATAAACCATATAATCAATCATGTGTCAGTCCTCAAATTTGAGCCCTCGCCTTATTTGCTTCTCTAGTCCAGATGTAGGTTATGTAAAAGTACTACCTTTTTCAATAGAAAAAAACAAAGCAGACTAGCAGACTACAAAATGTTTTGACTTTGAGGAGTAGCTAGTCTTCCTACAGCCTTATGTTTACCTCCACCAGTACAATCTAGTCTTTTTAAAAACCAATCAATACATTAAAGGTCTGTCTCCAGAATACTTTGTTTTGAATAGTATCTTTCCACTTTGATACTTCATTAGACCTCACACTTAAAACAAGTACATACCAGCAGAGAGAGAAAAAAGAGAAAACTGTAGAGCTATGAAGTGGTAATAAAAGCATTACAGCTAGTTTCTGACATGATTGTGTCTCTTCAGCATCACAGTTAATTGATATTTCACCAGACCTCCACTTTGAAATTGAAAGCTGCCACCAGAAGCTCCCAGGTTGGCAAAATATTGCATCATCTTCCAGTTGTGTCTACACATCATCTAAAGTTGGGATTCAATCCACTATCACGTTATGTTTTGCAGATTTAAACAAATAAATAATAATAAAAAAACAAAAGCAAACAAACAAACAAACAAAAAAACAAAAACTAAAAAAAAGGCAGGAAAAGTTGATTGTAATTGCTTCCCTGTCTGGGTCATATTTTTGCTATTTTCTTATATAACTTGAATATTAAAACTCCTTGCCTTCGATAGAACTCAGACATGGTAGCCTGGCACAAATTCCTAACCATGAGGCCAACAGACACGTTAGTTCACATGAAAAGACAAAGAGCATGTGGCCAAATTAAGACCAGAGTTTTATACACTGACTGCACATCACATGTATAATGTCACCACTGATTTACTTCTATGTTCTGTCAGTCTATACTAGCAATATATAAGAAGTAGGAAAACTTTTGGAGGCAGATTAGTTAGCAAGTTTAGTGGTACTCCATTTACTTAAACACAAATAAACAGTAATAGGATAATCATGCGCATATTTCCCATGCTGATTAGCTTCAATTTTAACTCAAGCTAGTGGGAATCTTTCCACTTTCTTCAGTGGCAGTTGGCCCACATCCTCAATAAAATGCATACTGCACTGAGCAGCGGTGATTCTCCATATGAAAATATTTAAAGGATTAGAGTCTACAAGGAAAGACGGGCATAAGATGTCCTGCAAGCATGCTGACAAGATAATTACAACAAGAAATGAGCCATTTGATAAACCATGAGTCACACTTAATAATTTGGATTCACAGGGATTTAAATTTACAAAGTAAAACATATTATTTATTGCACTGAAAAAATAATTAACCTATTGGCAAATGTAATCCTTCAGGTTAGAAGAAATTTGCCTGTTCCAGCTTAACTGTATTTTCACCTTATTTATCAAGTAATTTCAGTGGGATGTTTATTCACATAGAGGTTTATAATAGTGAAGCTGATCTTGTTCAACTAGAAGGAGGTGGAGGTGCACCTTGGATTGAGCAAATTGGAACAATAGGGGCTTTTCATCACTGAAACAATGAACGGTAAAAACAATTGTGGCTGGAAGTGGAAGACTGGTTTTCACGTGCCTTTAGTTCCCAAATATTACTTTGAAAAGAAATAATCCTCAGAAAAATGCTGACAAAACCTCCTTTTTATTTACGTTTTTGGTCAATATAATTAAGAATATCAAAACTGTATGTTTTCCAGAAAATTAATTTCCTGGGAAATCATCCATGTCCAGCCACAACAGATTAATCACTAATATTTGTTTGCTTGCACCGACTTAATACTGAAAAACTACCATCTACACCAATAAATGACTACTACAGAAGGCAATCAAGACGATGCAGTTTAGTTCTATGGTATACTGAAGACTAGCTTAGAAGAGTTATGTACCCAAGCATAACTAGTATGGAGCAAAATCCAGGTCACCGGGTAATATCCTAGGTCTGAAGACTATGTATACCTTACTACTCCATATATTATGGTATTGAACAACAGCGAAAAGGCCACCTAGTGTTATCCAAGTGAAATGCAAGATATTTAATTGTGTTTAAAACATGCACCTGTTCTCTCAAATTCACATGTATTGACTTTTGTTTCAAAATAAACTGATCATCACTACCTCCAGAACATCACTGATATTTTGTAAGGAAATTGTATTCAATTTAACTGTCACAAATATATGAGACTTTATATCAGAAAATGATAGAAGACAATATTACTAAAAGAAAATACACACAGAAAGCAAAACAAGTGAAATTGCTGTCATTGTAAGACTCTGGCAACTAACATTAAAAATGTCAAGTTGTAATGAAATATAGCTTTGCAAAGCAGGAAATCAGGAAGATGGTGGGATACCAAATCTCAGTGCAGAAAGACAAATTCATCCAGTCACAGTGTAACAAAATAGTAATAGAAATGCATTAACTGTAAATGTGTCTGAGCCTGAAAGAATATTCATTTTATAGCTATTATAAATGTGACTGAATGAGAAAGTAAATAGTTTCTATTATATCCATCTTAATTTCTTTCCGCTAGACACTCATGTTCAAATAACCTTACACAGTATAAGGCCGGAAGGAACAGCTCTGATCAGGGAATCATGGAATTGTCAGAGTTGGAAGGAACCTCTAGAGATTATCTAGTCCAACTCCCCTGCTTAAGCAGGATTGCCCAGAGCACATTACCCAGGACTGCGTCCAGGCGAGTCTTGAAAATCTCCAGAGAAGGGGACTCCACAACATCCCTGGGCAGCCTGCTCCAGTGCTCTGTCACCCTCACCATGAAGAAGTTTTCCCTCATATTAGAATGAAACTTCTTATGTTCCAGGTTGTGCCCATTGCCCCTTGTACTGTCACTGGGAACCTCTGAAAAGAGTAAAAGAGTCCAGCTCCATCCTCCTTCAACCCACCCTTCAGATACTTAGAAACATTAAGAAGGTCTCCCCTCAGCCTTCTCTTCTTCAGGCCCAGCTCTCTCAGCCTTTCCTCATCAAGGAGATGCTCCAATCCCTTACTCACCTTTATTGCCCTATGCTGGACTCTCTCCAGTAGTTTCCTGTCTCTCTTGAGCTGGAGAGCCCAGAACTGGATGCAGTATTCCAGTCATGGCCTCACCAGTGTCAAGCAGAGGGGAAGAATGACCTCCCTTGCCACACTCTTCTCTATGCAGCCCAGGTTTCCATTGGCCCTCTTGGTGACAAGGCACATTGCTGGTTCATAGATATTTTACTACCTACCAGGCCCCCCTGATCCTTCTTCTCAGAACTGCTTTCCAGCAGGTCTGGCCCTAACTTATATTGGTGCCCAGAATTCTTCCTCCCCAGATGCAGGACCCTACACTTGCTCTTGTTGAACCTCATTAGGCTCTTCTCTGCCCAGCTCTCCAGCCTGTCCCTGTCACACTGGATGGCAGCACAGCCCTCCTAGTTTGGTATAATCAGTGATGATGACGTGCTTTTACTTCATAAAATAATACAGGCTGCAGGACCTCAGTGTATTCATCATACATATGGAATGTATAAGAAAATAAATATTTTCATGCCCATCTTTGCTTTATCTGAACATGAAAAGAGTTTCATACATGCGATAACTTAAATTCCTGTTTTTCAGATAAACCATTTTATCCTAGTAAGAAAATTAACTGAAAGAATCATTGCAAAGCACTATAACTGTTCTTGCTGTACAGCATACTGCTCAATTTTGCTCTAATAATATAGATTCTACTTTAGAAATTCTGAGAGGCAAACAAATTACCTTAGTATTTATCTGAGATTATACACTAAGCTAATGGCTACAGCAACTTTATATTTAGATGAAGGATTTAAAGTTTACTGCTCCAGGCCTATGATGGTATATAAAAGTTCCTATTAAAAACTACTACTGCTTTCTGATTTGACTAATGAACTCACAGTGGGATTTACAGTGTTTGTAAAACCTTTTTTTTCTTGCACGTTTTATCATAAATTATAGCAAGAAAAATACCCAAATACAGCTTCATTAGTCAGTGCCACAATTTACTGTGGTGTCACTCCACTTAACTTTTTCTGTTAACAATTAACATGTTTATATTGTTTTACCAGCGGCATTGATATGACAAAATTTGAAGATGGGAAAAGTTCTGTGATGCTGATGGCATGGCAAGGAGATTTTTTTCCATTAGACTCTATCTATGGAGACACTTTCCAGCCATATCTTTGGTACAGGACAGACATAGGTCAAAACAACAAACCTGCATCTGAAACCACACAATTTCCTTATCAGATTCTAAGATAGCGGTCATTTTTTTCTAGTTCCAATCTTACAAAATGAAAGTGACATAATAAGAATTTTACCATTAAATAACCATAAATCTCATAAGAGCAAGGTAATATGTTTTATACCAAATCTTAATTTTAGGACTGATTTCACCTTGAATTCAAGCCCCATTTCGTATTTAGATCCACATACTACTGAGCTCCTAGAACATTTGCATATTTTTTTTTATTAAACTACATCCAAAGCAACAAATAGGACAGGGATCTTCCTTCTGAAGCAGCCATGGTAATAACATAAGGCCCTGTTCCCTGCACATTCACACCACCACACCACAGAGAAATCTCTAGCATGGCTCATCCTTTGGAAGACCTAGGCTTTCATTGACAGGTGAGGTGATGAACTGTCATTGTTGTGCTATAACCACCCAGACCAACTGTCACCAGATACAGCATTCGTCTTCCACCTACCCTTTGGCTTAAAGGGACAGCTTTTACTCCCAGCTTTAAATATCAGATCCATCAGTGCCAAAACTCTGTTCTCTGCCATGCATAAAAGTAGTCACCTACTTTTAGAAAAAAGACTGAACACCAACAGGAGTGGTTCTATCCAAATACAAAATGCTATCTCCCCATCCATTTTCTCCCCACTCTACCCATTTTTATTTATGTAGTTCTCAGTATGTTTTCTTCATGCTCACCAAGTGCCTGTCACCCCAGAAGGCTTTGGGTGTTTGCCACAATCAATACAAAGGCCGTATCCAATGAACAATGAGGTAGAGAGATAATAAAAATCGATATGTAAGAGGGTGACCTCAGAGGCTCAGGATGGAAGAGTCTGCAGAGGACTTGGCCAAAGCAGCTTAGCAACAGGCTTCAGACTGGTGTGACATGAGGACATCTGCCTCTGTGCTATATAGCCAATGCTATATGCCAAGGTACAGGTGTACATCATAGTGCCATTTTCAGGCTTCTTTAGTGTGTCTGAGCAGCAGGATCCCACTGGAAGAGAGCTTCAGCCCTCCCCAGATGTCATCTTAGCAAATGTAGCATTTAGAGGACTAGCCTGACCATGGCAGGGAGGGACACAATTCTCTGGTATCCACCATACCACACCAAACCTTGAGGGAGCTGGAACTGCTCAGAGGTCAACATCTCTTACCTGAATATGACTGAGATTACTAGGCCTATTTTTAGCTAAGTCTCAGATGAGGGAAACTGGGAAATATTAGGCCTTAGACTTCCTCCCCAGGAGACAAGGTCTACTGTTATAGAAATAGGGGTTCATTAACCATTTGTCTCATTCATTTAATGTTTCCTAGTCCTTCTGTTTCTTCACCTGCATCTTACACACTACCCTTTCCCTCTTCCTCTGCCCACAGAGACAGCCACAATGTCTCTGCAACTAATGTTCCTGATTTTAATTCTAGGGCCTCTTATCCTCTGTCTTTGCAACATACCAATGTTTGACCAACCACACTATAGAAAGGTCTGCCATTCCAAGCTTATTTCAAGCCCAGTGATCCTAACACACTATGGTTATATAAGTCTGGAAATGGTGCTTTATCTGGCAGAAAAATATAGGAGATATAACCTTCTACTCCTGAGACACTCGAGCTTAAAAATCCTAGCAGTGATTGACATGTCTCTGTCTTGTCTCAAGCATAGTCAACTCCACTTTGGCTTTTCTACAATTACTGGTTCAAAAAAAAGGATTAGGCTACAAAGATAATCTAAGTGGTGGAAAAGCCTGCTGTGAAAAGCAGTAAGCAGGGATGCATAGAGCAGGACTAGCAATTCTGAGATGGTGTTTTAGACATGAATTATATAGACTGCTTTCTAGAGAGCAAAGAAAGGTGATACAGTCAAATAAGTACTGGCTAATCAACGAATCTGAGCTATCCTGAAGGTAACATCCACTGTGGGATTCTTTCTTGTTCTGAGTCAAAAGTATGTCTTCAAAAATGCACTTAAAATCTGGCCTTATTTTACAACCTGCTGACAGAGAAATATCAAAAGGATCCTGTCTTTTCCCAAAATGTTTGGGTTTGGACTATCCCTGCCAGGCCATGTTCTACAATGACTATTTTTAGAGTACTTAAGTTTTCATCATAAACAGAAGTGTCTTGAGGTTTATACATATTATACTGGGAAAATAAAGCTAAGCAATAATTTCTTGCCCAACTTCTTTGGTTCAGAAGAGCAGATACAATTTCTCAGATATTGTGTGAATATCATTTCTTGCCTCCAGAAAGCCCTTAACTTCAGAATTTGTAGTGGTATCATGTCTGGGCTATGAGCTGAGCACAGAATGTATGTTCTTCCTCACAGGTAAAGAAACAATCAGGCAACTTTTGAGGATCACACAAGGATGCATTGTATAAGTGATCTTCGGAGATAGGTAAAATCTCTAGAGGCAGATGCGTAAAGATCTTACTGGCAAATCATGGATATGAATGCGGTACTATCATTGCCCAGCAGGATTTTAAGGTAAAACCAGGATCCAAACCTCCTACTATGCTTGGAGCAACACAGACAGATCCAAGCTGTGTATTTCTCTAAATTCATAGTGCATAGTGTATCATTATATTCAATAAAAGCAAATGAATATATAATTAGTTTAACAATATATGTACTATAAACATACTCCATAACTGTAGCCTGTATATCTTTCAAAGTGGCACTGGGATTTTATTTCTAACAATAGCTAATAAACAGTGGTTTACAGGTCTGCGCATTGGTCTCTTCTACCACCATAAAACATTAATTCAGGAGAAAAGTGAATGCATTGTTAGGATGACAGGTATGCTCCACAGTCATTTAAACATGCTTTTGGACATTTATGTAGTACTAGCAACAACCAAAGCAGTAACTGCCCATGCAAATGAGCAGACATTTCAGTCGCTGATACCCACCCATGCAAGACAGGCTTGTGGCAACACCTAGCAAGCCTTTTAACAGGTTAAATCTTTTAACCTTCAAGTGTCTCCCACAACACAGGGGGTAGCAGTGAGCCCAACTAATTTTCTCTCTAGCACCAGACTTCTTTGAAGCAAGCAANATAGTTATATAAATTATTTGTTCATATATTCTATGTGATATATTTTTTACATATATATTTCTATATTTCTATATATTATATATGAAAAGTCACACTAAGCCAAACATTAACGTAGTCATGCACTGACTGAATTGACCCTTTTTGCCAAAAAACAGGCAGTTAAATTGAGCAGTCTGGATTACATCTCTCGTAAAAAGAGAATGAAGACCTCCTAATAAACGGTAATATTCCTAAAGTAATCTCTGGATTAGTAGTCATAGA
>VZTM01031659.1:0-28653 GCA_013400555.1 Jacana jacana
AAAGGCTGTCCCCATCCTCCTGACAGCCCCCTCTAGGTATTTATAGGTGTCGATCCCTCAGTCTTCTCCAGACTGAAAAGACCCAAGTCCCTCAGTCTTTCCATGTAATTACTCTGTTCTCAAACAGCACACACTCCTTTAAAATGGTGTGTGTCCCCCCCACTGGGCAGCTTAGGGGGTCCACAAATTGATGTTAAAAAGAAACAAAACCTTGCTTTACACTAAATGCCAGGAAACTGTTACCACACAACTGCAATACTGGGTTATGAACAGTTAACTGCATGCAAGGGTCTGCAAGTTGCTGCTGATCCAGAAATGGTTCTTAAGATCAGCCCATCACCAGACATAGCTCAAGAGCAGCGAGCACCAACTACCAAAGGCTCATCAAACCCAGCAGCACCGGCTGAGGAACCTGCACAGGAAGAGGCAGATGCACCTCAGGCCTCCCTGAGGACACACACTCAAACAAGCTGAAGACACAAATCAAAGCAGGAGTTCAGTCTAAGGAGCTGAGACCAAGAAGGTAACACAAAAAACCCCAAACATGTCGTTCACTTGGTTTATTTTGTACATCAGGTGTATAGGTTACTCCCATTAGGACAGTGAAAGTGATCAGAGGAAGAGCACCAGGGAGGCTGGTCAGTGAAGTAAATTTATTCACAACCAAGGTCACAACTGCTCATGGGACAGAGGGGGGACACACCAGGACCTGCTGCAGAATTTGCACTGGGCATCTCAAGGTCACCTCAAAGCAGGGTCTCGGACGGATGGCTCCAAAACACTCTATCCAGCAATACATTTCCTACAACAAACACAGAGCAGTCATTAGGCAGTGCTTTCTGCAAGGTGCTGCTGCAGCCAACAGTTCACAAAACCCTCCAGAAATCTCCATGAGAGAAGCCAGCTCAGGCACAGCAAGATGCCAGCCCGAGGCCTCTTTGGGAGGAACCACAGCCCACCAGAGCTACATCCTCTGCCTCTGCTGCTGTAGACGAGCAAGATCTTTTCAGGTGGTTTGTGCACAATGGCACATCGAAGGTCTCGCTTCCAAACAGAGCGGAAACGCCGTGGGCTCAGGAACGGATCGTGTTCCTACCACTGGCTACGACAATTTTTAAGCAGAAAAAAAAGCCCTTCCTAGGTAACTTATTTTCCTCTATGTGACTGGAGAGCTTTTCCACTGACTTATCCTTAAACACCTACAGTCACCAGAGGTGCTACAAGTGTAGCTGAATTTAATGCGAAGCTTCTTTCACCCTTTGGGTACAGCAGGGATCCGCACGTGAAAGTGGAGTGAAATGTTTGAACTGCAACAAAGTCTGGAAAGAGACTTACAAAAGTACTAAGGGATTTGCTTTGGGATTTCCAGACCCACCGAGTTCCCCACAAAACACCAGGCAGCTTCAAGACAAGGGTTTTAGTTTCACTTAAGCAACACCTAAAGTAACTGTTAGAAGGAAGAAACAAGTGCTGATGAGAGATGTGCATCCTTTCCTCTGGACCTTTTCCCACAATCTTCCCAACTGCTATTTGTGGCAGAGAATAAAAGAGTTCTAAGCCTCCCTGCTCTGCAAATCCCCGTTTAGAAGCCCAACAGCAGGTATTGTCTAACTGCTGCTCTAGCCTTGGGGACGCTCAGTCTTGCAGGAGATTCAGAACAGCACATTTCATATGCAAGTAAGGAAAGAAAAACCAACAACCCAAACTTCAGAAAGCCAATTTTCCAATGAACTTGTGCTACACAGTAGCCAGCTCTGAACATTCAACTTTTATTACAGTAAGGAGGAGCTGAAAGGTGCCTGATTTTGCCTGGCAACAAACTAGTTGTGAGCTTGGAGCCACCTTACTGA
The DNA here is from genome assembly GCA_013400555.1 of Jacana jacana. Classification (NCBI taxonomy): domain Eukaryota; kingdom Metazoa; phylum Chordata; class Aves; order Charadriiformes; family Jacanidae; genus Jacana; species Jacana jacana. Next base: position 1,851 of record VZTM01031659.1, read on the forward strand.
CAGAAGTGAAGAGACCTCTCAGAAGTTCCATGCTACCACAGAACACTTGGTCTGACTTCTCAAGAACCACATCAGTGTGGCAAATCCACTGCTTGTAAAATACTCACTTGAAAAAAATGTATTCTTATTAATTTTTCATTCTTATGCCACTCTGTGAAGCCCTGTATTTAACAACAACAACAAAAAGCCTTGAACAATAAAAACGAGCTGTTTTAGACCAATAACGTGACTGTGCCCTGGACAGAGAGGGCACATCAACTGTCACGTCAACACAACACTAAGAGATGCACAAACAACACTTACCATTAAAGGGAAGCTTAGTCTTCAGTTTTATACTTGCCACTAATGTAGGGAACATATTGAAGGACCAGCTTCCAGTCTGTGACCCATATTAAACCAGTACCAGCTACACCACCCCACGTAACGAGGGTGGGAGTCCTAAAAGGAGAGACACACACACATGCAGGTAAACAACAATAATTCTTTCCTGTGAAAGATCTGGCAAACAGTCATCACTAAGTACCCGGGAAAGGGATTTCATCAGGAAAAAAGCTTGGGAGAAAACCTTGAGAGAACCTCGCCCAGGCAGGAAAGTATTCGTCCCCAGCAGAGATTTTACAGAAAACAGTCGTTATGTGTTCATTTAAAAAGGGCCTCACCAAGTTAAGAAAAGACTTTTGTTGAATGATTCTACTGCTATGAGCCACAGTTCCCCCCTCTGCCCGCAGGCTCCTCCATTCTCCCCACCGCAGCCCCGCTGGCCCCGCGCCCGCCGACTACGGCTCCGCAACACTCAGAGGGCGCCCAGAGACACCCGGGGCCAAAGCCACCTCGGCCAAACCCCCTCCCGGCGGGCAGAGAGAGAAATGCCCCTTGTCCTGTCCGTCCCCACCCCGAAAACAAATAACAACAAAACTAAAAAACGAAAAATCGGCCCTCTCGCCCTTCAGCCCGCGAGGCCAGGGGCCGCACACGGAGGAGAGCTGCAGGACGAAGGAGAGGGAAGGGAAAGAGCTCGGGAAGCCCCTCATGCTCCTCAGGTACGCGGTGACGGCCGCGGCCTACCCGGGTCCACGGGACCCAAGCCGCACTGTGAAGGAGCCCCGGGCTAGACGGGACAGCCCCAAGCCGGGTCTCACCAGTTCTGCAGGAGCTGGACGTAGCGCGGTCCCACCAACTTGCTCAACATCTCGCCGCCGCCACCGTCGCCCTCAAAGTCACCCCCACGGCGCAGGCGCAGGCGCGCCCCACGGCCAAAAAGGACCCCGACGGCGGCATTGCGCATGCGCCCTGAGTGGGGCTGGCTGCGGCGCTGCCTGAGTCGAGCGACGTTGTCATGGCAACAAGAGCCTCCCTCCAGGTCGTTGTCTATCAATGGCGGCAAGCGTGTCACACGGGAGGTGGATTCTTACCCTCGCTGGAGATGGGACACAAGAACTGAGGGAGTGGATTGTGCCCACGCTGGAGAACGGACATGGGCTCAAGGGACTTTACTGTCCCCACGCCGGAGAGGGAACATGAGCCCTGAGGGGATGGCCTATCCCATACTGCAGAGGGGGCATGAGCNACCCTGAGGGGATGGCCTGTCCCCACGTTGGAGAGGGGACATGAGAACTGAGGAGATGGATTGTCCCCATGAGCCCTGAGGGGATGGCCTGTCCCATACTGCAGAGGGGGCATGAGCCCTCCACACGGGTGTGTGCTGTCCCCACCCTGGAGATGGCACACAGCGCTTGAGGCGACGAACCGTCCTCTCACTGAAGAGGGCACAGGAGAACTAGGGGTGGACTATCCCCATGCTGGAGAGGGGACATGAGAACTGAAGGGGTGGACCGTCCCCTCACTGGAGAGGACACGATCCCTGAGGGGGTGGACTGCCCACAGGCTGGAGAGGGGACACAAGCCCCCTGGGGTGCTGGCACTGAGGGGGAGGACTGTCCTCGCCCTGACTTGGGACAGCTTCTCATCCTCTGTGCTGGAGGAAAGGAGCGCCTTTCCAGGGCAGATTCCCAGTTTGCCAACCCTCCTCCGCACTGCCGCTCAGCCTCCCAACAGGAGAGGGAGACTCAGGCCAGGTTTTTTCAGCAGAGGCTCCTAAATCCACCACCAGTTCCGTAACATCACCCAGGCTCCGCTCCCAGCCAGCTCAGCCTCTTGTGAAGCTACAGGAGTCCTGGGGGACACTGGAGCCCAAAGTGCTCGTGTGCCCGAGACCTGTGGCTGCGCTGCCAGAGCTCCAGGACTGCAGGCGCTGCCCCTGCGCCCTGCAGGAAGCACGGCCAGCGCTGACAGCGGCAGCCATCCCTTCCTCACCTCCCACAGAGTTGAACAAAATTGCAAAAATCCAGCTCCCGTTTTTTTTTCTCACCAGGACACAGAGCAACTCTTTTATCAGCCCTTCAGGTGGTCGATAAAAGCCGCCTTTCCTACATGAGGGTGGGAGCGTTTCTCGGCCTGGGTGCCAGCAGGGTGCCAGAACCCTGCAGGCTGCGGGGTTGGCTCCTGCGAGCTGTCTCCCCGCTGCCCACGCACCAGCTGGTGCCCGGGGAAGTCAGAGGGGAGTACTGCAGGGGAGTACTGCGGCGTGTGCTCCTGCAGGGGACCGGTGCCTTCGCCACAGCCACCGCCATACCAGGGGAGTGGGCTTGGTGAACAGGCTCCACACAACTTGTGCTCGTTTAATGGCTGTTTAGCTCAGGGGAGCCGTGAATGTGTCTCAGCTTTCACTTTGCATTGAAGGTTTCCTAGATGTCAAAAATAACAAAGGCAGAATAACCCAAAAGGCAATGAAGAACAGCTCAATGTTTGTCACCAGAAAAGCCCTGGGGTTTTGAAGCCAGGTTGTCGCTGGGGGAGGAGGGTGTATCCTACTGCTTTACCCCAATTCAGGCAGACAGGGAAAGATCCAGTAATACCACCAGTTTCCTGGATAAAACAAACCAAGGACAATATTAACAGCTCCTCCTTCCGATGTGTTTTGCTGTCACCTACAGTCCGAGCACTGTGCAGCAGCGTTTGCTCCTCTTGGCTGGTGAAGGGACCTAACTCTTTTCAGCTGTTCACACTGCGACAGGGACAGCTTCGCCTCCACAGCCTGGCTCCAGAGGGTGAGCTGCCACCCAGGGTGAGGGTCACTTTCTCCTCTTGGTGACCTCTGTGGCTCAGGTTTCACTTTAGATTCTGAAGCAGGAAGGAAAGGTTGGTGAAACTGGTTGCCCAGCGCTGCCTTAGGGACACCATGGTAAAGCATGAAGCTCTGTTCAACCATTAGAATGATCTGCACCTCTCAGGCCACCAGAGCAAGAGGGGGAGGTCCTTGTTGACACCTCGTACCAACAAAAATCACTCCTTTAAAGGAGTGAGGGGGGTTTCTGCTGCAGGAGAGCAGAAGGCTCTACCACTGCTTCTCCTTGCTTTAAGGATGGTTCATGCCTGGCAGTGCCAGTGTGACATGACGTTTGCCCACAGGATCCGATAGTCTCATCCCACCTCTCCACTCATCTCCAAGGAGAAAATGCTTCTGAGTGCTGATCCAGGAACCTCCAGCTCTGGGTCAGTTGGTGGCCACTGCTTGGATCTTGGGCAAACTTTCTTCTCGGCCCCTTGTCAGCAGCTCCCTCTGTCGCTCCTTACTCCTGCCCTCACCTGATCTTCCTGCTCTGGACATCAGGGTTTGTCTGCTTTACCTTCAGCCTTGTGCATCGCCGAGCATCCAACCTGCAGCCTGGCTCTACGCATGCGTTCGGCCCTTCTCTGCACTGGGTACAACCTTCTTCTCTTGCCTCTCCACCCTTCCTCATCCTGGCAAGAGGTGGATGGCTCCTCTCCTAGCCCTGCTGGTGCCCCTCACCCCCTGGCCTGGCAGCTCTCAAGACTTCTCAAGACTCAGCTAAGACTTCTCGAGTCAAACCATCTTTATCATCTTTAAACAGTTTAGCTTGTCTGGGCCTGCCCTGGCTGAAGGGAGAAGAGCAAACAGGCCCCCATACAGCAGGACAACCCCCAGGGCTGAACCAGCTCTTTCTCTGTGGGAGAACACAGGGAACAACCCCTGTGAGGAAGGAGAGAAGGCAAAGAGCGTGAGGGGAGGCACATCAGCCCGGGACAAGGAGACACAGAATGAAAAGGACTCACTTGCTGCACTGAGTGTAGCTCAGGAAGGGCTGTGCTGCCTCAGAGCTTTCTCAAGACGAGGGACGGGCAGCCAAGGCTGGGGGAGATTTAACTGATTGCTGCAAGAGCCACTGCCCAGTTAATTGGGAACAGTTTCCCTGCTTGCACGGACAAGCCCCGAGCGGTAGCAGCACCGCAGAACCACAGGCAGGGAACCTGTGAAGGAGGGCTGCTTTCCAGCATCTGCTCTCTGCACCCAGGGTCTTGGAGGAGAGCAGATCCCAGCTGGGTGCAGGGTTGGAAGATGCTGTGGTCGGGGCTGGGCCCTTGGCAGAGGGTGACAGAAAGATCCCACGTGCTTCAGTGCGGCTGGGGCACAGGCTCACCCCGTGGGCACGGCTGGAAGGGGAACCTATGGGGCTGGGCTGTCTCAGTACTGGATACAGCCCATTCTTGCAGGGTCCATGCCCTTTTAAATGCTCTGCCATGTTGTCTCCCCCATTGCTGGTCTACACTGGGCTCCTGGTATGGACTGGGTGCATTTCATCTGATTTCCAACTTGCACCCTGATGGCACTGCCCTCACTGGGTGCTCGCCAGGGCAGGAGAGAGGCAAGAAAGCAACAGCCATGCTGTGACGTGGAATCATTGTGGTTGGGAGGGACCTTTTGGATCATCGAGTCAAACCATCAACCTCTGTCCAAACCACCACTGACCCATGTCCCTCAGCACCATGTCTTTTAAAACCCTTGAGGGATGGCGACTCCACCACTGCCCTGGGCAGCCTCTTCCAAGGCTTCACAACCCTTTCAGGGAAGGAATTGTTCCCAATATCCATCCTAAACCTCCCTGGCACACCTTGAGGCCATCTCCTCTTGTCCCATGGCCTGTTCCTTGGGAGAAGACACCGACCCCCCTGGCTACACCCTCCTTTCAGGGAGTTAGAAGACCCCATTGACCACAGTGGAGCCAGAGGAGAAGCTGGGCTGGGACAGGGACACCCCAGCACCTCCCTGTCTGCCACAGTGCTTCCAAGGGCTGCTGGGGAAGGTGCCCAGATCCCGTGGTGATGGGCAGCGCTGGGAACCTTCACCAGAGGCTGTGTCGTGCTGGTTCGGGTGGGCAGGACCCAGGAGCAGAGCGAGTGCCTGAAAACCTGCCTTGTCTTGTCCTTCTCTTTCTTTTTTAGTACAAGGCAAAACCTTTATTACAACTTTTCACTCATAGGAACACAACATCTGAAATACAGATATGGGGGAAAAAAAGGTGATATTGTTATAAAATGTCACATTTATTGCTACATTACTGTTATATACAGGACAGTTCTCAAAATCTACTTTAAAAAAGTTAGGATTATTTAAAAATTCCAAATAATCCAGCCAGCTGTTTTGACACTTGTATAAAATTATTTAAAAAAAATGAAAACAATTCATATCTTGAGGCACTCAGAAACACAATTTTATCCCCCAATTGTGATTCATTTCAAAGAACAATGCATTTCCCACCCCCAAATACTTTATTTTTATCTTTTTTTTTTTTTTGCTGGGTTAGGCATATATATATATATATTTACTATATATATAGTTCAAAACTATAATGTGTATCTGATTTAAGAACAAGGATTTCAGCCACTTCAGTACATCTGGATTTACAGGTAGGCAGCATAAACATCAAAAGCAAGGACCATAGTTTTTAAAGGCCAAGGCCAAAAACGAAAACCAAAACAACCCAGAACTTTCTTCTACGGGGTTAAAAATAAACAACTTCTGCAGGCATCTCCCCTCTGCCCCCCCTCCTACAAAAATATATAGAAAGCAACCCAGTAATGCTCTGTTTCCCCAAGGAGCTGGAGCCCTTGGGAGAAAATGGGTCATTTCCTGCCCAGCTGAGGCCCGTCCCTGCCACCTCCCCAGGTGCCTCTTTCTCCTCTCCCAAAGGAACCACCGCTGGCGGGGGGGGCATGACTTCCCCCAGCTCCATCCCTCCCTCAGCGGCCCTGCAGGACAAGGCTCGCTCCAAAGCTGGTGGGTTTCAAGTGGTTTGGGAAGATGTGGCACCAGGAAGGGGGAACCTCAGTGTCCCCAGCTTGCTGCCAGGGGGAGCTCCGTGGCTCCCCAGGGACGCAGGGCACGGGATGCTCACCGGCCAAAGGCCCTGGCAGCCGGGAGACTCCACTTTGCAGCACAACCCCCTTTGCTTTCCTGGACTGGTGCCCGCAGCTGGTACTGGTGTCCACAGCTGGTACTGGTGCCTGCAGCTGCCTCGTGCTGAGGTGTAACAGGGCACGAGTCCGATTCCCTCTCCTTTCAAGGCAGCAGGCGCTTGGCCGGAGCAGGGCGGGTGCTGCAAGGCCCGAGGGGCAAGAAGAGCCCAGCAGCAGAGGAGCAGAAATACCGGCATGGGGAGCCAGGGCAGGGCGGCCTCTTGCCCCCTGAGGGTGGGACCCAAAATGGACACCCAAGTTTTGGCAGAAAGGACACCACCCTCCAGAGACCACCCCCAGGCTCGGATCCCAGGGAGTCCCGCAGGAGAGGCACCGCAGCTGCCAGCTCTCCACAATGGGGAGCTGCCTCCAAGATCAAACCTCTGGATGGAGCACTGCCCCCCCAGGCCTGCCCCAAGGGCAGAGGGACACTGAGAGGTAGCCATTCCATGGGACCAACCCGCAGCATCCACCTCCCAGATCCTCCCACCTCCACCCCAGCAGAGGGGCAGCGGAGGGACAGCCCAGCCCCACCGTGGAGACACCCCCGGGTGCTGCACAAGAAGGGAAACGGCTCTGAGGTGATGGCGGGACAGACTGGGCAGCTCAGGAGGAGAGAAAACACACGCTCAGGCTTGAGAGGGCAGAAGGAAGACCAGCCAAGCCCGGCCTGAGGCTCAGGCATTCACAGAGCAGCCTGAAGAGTAGGGCAGCAACATGGTGGGGCACAGCTCCTCGTCAGGGGCACTGGGGGAGATGATGAGCGACAAAAGATACTGGCAGGGAGCTGCCAGGTGTTGAGCAGAAGGCACAGGAGGGTGAAGGGTGCGTGGAGGACCACTAGGACCAGGCTTTGCCCCCTCCAATTCGGTGCTCAGCTCCTGCAGCAGGAGTTGGAAGGGGTGTTCCTGCAGTCCCACCCCTCGTCTTACCCCCCCCTCAGCTCCAGGGCACAAGTCTCCAAACGCTTTTGGAGCTGCTGGGAATGAAGCTGGACCCTGAGTGCAGGAGGGAGCAGGAACTCGGCAGACACGGAGACAAGCAGAGAGAACAGGCTGGGCTGGGATCTGGAGAGCCCCGGGAAAGAGGAGAGGGGGTTGCATAGGATTTAACAGGGCAAAGACCTTGTGCAAGCTTCTGGTGCAGGAAACAGGTCTTGCTATTGCTGGTGTCAAGCAGGAAGGGGGGGATCCAGTGGCCATGGCCCACCCCAGCTCAGCCAGCACTGCTCGGCGGGGGCTAATGGCTTCTCCTGGCCCAACTCCAGCACCAGCTTTGTTCACCTCCCAGCCCACAGCTCTTCTCTTGAACCCCAGGACAGGGGCTTGCTGAAACTGGAGTTGGCCCAGAGTCACCAGCATAGCACACAGCAGGGCCTGCAAGAGGACCATGGGCCCCACTGGCCCTGAAGCCTCCACACGGAGCAAAGCTCGAGGATGTGGGGGCTGGGGGTTCAAAAGCCTCCCGTTTGTCCCCCCACCTGCTGAGGTGGAGGATGCGTCACCCATCATGGGCTCAGGGCCCAAAGGCTCCGCTGGCTTCAGCGGGGACACGCATGAGACACAAAGGACCTTTGAGAGCCCCTTCTGCACTGAACCTGAACCTGCAAACTCCTGGGAAGACCCAGCCCGACTCTGTCCTTCCCGCTCAATGGCGGCCACGCAGCGAGCGCAGAGCCTCTCGGAACCCGGCTCCTCACCGACACACAGCCCAGAGGAGGAAGCCGTCCACCGGGGTCACAGCTGGGGGCTTCACGTGACAATTCTGCCTTTCTTCACTGGAGAGGGCAAAACCCCCAACTAAAAGCAGGTAGACCCCTGTCCCCGAGTGCCAGTGGGAAGGGGCAGCACACTGACCCCACTGTGTGGGGCTGGCAGGGACCTGCTGGCACCAGCCAGATACAAGATCTTGGGGTGCCCCAATTCCTGCAAACCACCTGCCCAGGCACTTGCTGCGCCCACTGCTCCCAGGCTGAGGCGAGTGCAGGCAGGAGGGGCACAGGCTGGCCATCCAGATGTCCCAGCTCCTGTCCCTCCCATCAACACCCCTCTGCAGGAGACCAGTGCAGGCTGGAACAGCGGGTGAGCAGAGAGCCTGAGGAGATAATGGCAAAGAGCTGGAGCTGAACTCAAGCCAGGCTGTGACTGGTCTGACTGGTGGGTCAGAGGCAGGGAAGCGATTGCCAAACCAGGGGTTAACTGGAATTTTGCTCCCCAGAGTGTGTTGGCAGCAGCTGTGGGGTTATGAGCCCTCAGTGCCACCCAAGGAGACCGTCAAGGTGCAGTCTCTGGGAAGCTGCAGCTGCTTTGGCTTTGGGGCAAAAGCAGGTAAAGACGGAGAAAGAACAAAAATCCACAATTTATACTGTTAATAAACTGGATTCCAGACACTCCCCAGCACCTGGCAGCGTGCAGGGCTCTCAGGCAGGACGGGCAGGGAGGCAGGGGAGGGAGGAGGTCCTTTGGGCTTGGGGTGCACTCCAGTGCTGGCCCTGCCATGCAGTAAGTGTCCCCTGGCAGCTCTGCTCCTGGGACCCCCGCTCTGCCCTCTGCCCACGACACAGCTCAGCTACCCCTGCCCGGGGAAAGAGAAACCAGAAAATGCACCCGGGGGAAGGTGGCCTCTCCCCTGAGTCCTTGCCTGACAAAGGAAGCCTCGTGGGGGCTCTGTGGCCCCACACTGAGGTGGACATAGCCCGGGAGAACCCAGGCGTCAAGGCTGAGAGGAAGCAGAGAACTGAACGGCAGCCCCTTCGTGACACCTCTCCGTGCAGGACATGTGGACAGGCAGAGAAGCAAGCCTGGGGAGAAAAGCGATCTGTGAGATGGCACAGGTGAATGCCAGCAGAGCTGGGGAGGGCACAGACCTCTCTGGCCGTGGCACCTACAGACAAGTCCCACTGCCACAGGCTGGTATTTTGGGGACAGCGGCTGACGGTGCGCAGTTGCAGACAAGCCACGTTCCCTGGCGGGTTACAGGCACCGCCATCACCCCGAGCCGAGCACGCTGACAAGCCAAAGCAACTCCTCTTTGCTCTCTCGGCAGCTTCTCCCTGTGCACCAGGGGAGCAGAGGTGCCACCGGGGTTGGCACAGGCAGCAAACACGGCGGCACACAAAGCCCCTGCGCCATGGAGGCGGCTCCAGGCACAGCACCACCAAACATTGCGCTTCCCTGCTGGGGAACCAAGATCTCCCCCAAACCCGGGCACGGGGGGGTTACGCTCAAGGACCTTCATCCAAGCCTTGCCAGGTCAGGTTCCTGGTTTTGCGCTCAAGAAAACAGCATTTAAATGCCCTAAATGCAGACAAACCGCCCCGTCTCCATTGCAGAGCCTGGGGTTTGGGATGACTGGAAAGGTTCTGTCTCACCAAGACTCCTCCTGCCCTGCAGAGCATCAGCCAGGGCTCAGAGGGGATGAAGGAGTTTTTCTAAAGTTTTGCTAAAAAGCACAATTTTGAACAAATAATAAATCTTCTCAAATTTCCAGTTTTGTGGAATTTCTGCATTTTTCTTGACTACAATCTCTTTTCTTTAAATCCAGCTGGAGGCAACTGCCACCTCAAATTCGTGCTCCAAAATCAAAGTGTCGGGGCAGCACTTCTCTTTTTTTTCGCATGGTTTCCTGCTTGCCAGGGAAGGGCACTGCCCCATCCCCCCCCGGCCCTGGGGAAGGCACTGAGAGAGCAGCGAGTGCCCGGCGGCCCCAGCACCCTCCTGCCAACGGGGCAGAAACACTCTTGGGAAGAAGCCGCCTCTTGCATGCCTCTTGCACGGCAGAAGCAGCCAGTGGGTGCCCAGTCCCTACCCCAGAGCACAACTGGGGGTTACTCGAGCCTCCGGACCCGGCTGGCAGGCTCTGGAGGGGCGCTGCTCCCTCCTCACATGTTTTACCACCCCCAAAGACAACAGGCAGGACGCTTCAGGAAGACGCGGTGTTGGCTGCAAGGACCAGCTCCACGGGGACAAGGCTGTCACACGTGGATGAAACCCTCATCCGTCCTAGGCTGCCCGGTGCTCAAGGAGGCAGAAGAACCTGAGGGAGGGAAGACTGTCGGAACCTGACGAGCTAATTAGGCTGAAACGTGGCTGTTGACACAGGCACGGACGCGTGCGCCTGGGCTGCAGGGCCTGGCCTTTCCCAGCCTCCCTGGGGACAGAGCTGGAGCCTGCTCTGATGCCAGGTCTTGCCACACATTAGGGATGGTGGGAGCAGGGGGCTGCAGGCAGGGATGGCCAGGAGCACCCGAAAGCAGCAGAGCCACAGTTGGACCTTGCATGGTCTTGGGCAGTGCCAGGGGCAGGGGCAGCACAGAGAGACAGTACCACACTGCTCTGGCACTTGGAAGTGGCTGAGCCCACAGTACCCAGGTGTGGGTGGGAGATGAGCAATGTCCCGAGCGGTGCCAGCAAGCACAGAGCAGAGCTACGAGCACAGAGGAGCACCAGGAGGTTACACTAAAGCCTAGGAAGTGCCACAGACCCAGGCCTCTTCACCAGTCCTTCCCTTTCGCTGTGCCAAAGCAGAATGGCTTCCCTGGAGCACAGGCCAGAGAAGCAGAAGGGAGAGATGGACCCTGCTGCCGGGGGTCCCACCAGACTCTCTGTCCTCACACACCCCCCAGGCCAGCACCCGTGCCCTGTGAACTATCCTGTGCAGGCAACGCTGGGCAGCAGCCAGCCCCAGCCCTAAAGCATCACAGACGCTGCCGAGGTGGGATTTAAGGACCCCCCTGGGGAGCTGACCCTGCCTGGCACCCACCTCTCCCTGGGGAGAACCGGGCACCAAGTGTTTCAGAAGGGGAAGAAACAAGAAAGAATTCCTGGTGGACACTTCTCCGTTGCTGACTCCAGAAGGGCTGCCACAGCTCAGCACTACCGAACCCCTCTTTGCTCCCACACCTCTGGGGCACCTGGTGCCACAGTGGGGCTGCCTCCTTCCTCCCACTGAGCACACTGGGGCAGTCTGGAGTGACGCTGGGAAGCCCACGGAGCAAAGGGATTGCTGGGCCAGTTTGGCTTCTGGAGCATCTTGACCAGGACAGGCACTTGCTGCTCCCCTCCTTTTCACAATGGAGAGGAGCCCACACGCAGGTGACAGCGGGCACTGCATCCCTGTGGCGTGCTGGGCACATGCCGAGCTGAGGGTGCTCTGGAGATACGGCAGCGGGTGAAGGCAGGGTGTGAAACCACCCCTCTCCCCAGGCCTGCAGCGCTTTGCACTTCCATGGTGGTGGCTCCAGCGCAGGGAGAAGCTGCGGGGAGACGGGGATCCTGCTGCCAGTGTGGCTTGCTGAGGGCTGGAGCTGGCACATGCTGGGCAGTGGCTCTCCCCTTCCTGCCACCTTGGGCTCCACCAGCGTCGACAGGTCCATCTGCTGCCAGGTCACTGTGCACAGTGTCCTGCTGCTGCCTTTGCTCCATCTGACTCTGCCTCTTCCCCGTCCTCCAGCTTTGTTCAGTCCATCTTTGTTCAGTGCTGCCCCGGGAAGTGCCACCGGCAGCGGGTGCTCGCTCAGGCGCAGGGGCAGGAGGCGCTTTCCTCCGCCCCGGGCTCTCCTCTTGCATCCGTGTTGCTCCTTTGCTTACCTTGAAAGCGCCCCGGTCCCTCGCTTCTCTTCGGCCCCCCAAGGCCTGCTCTCTCCCAGCAGCCGCTCCGTGCCACCCTGACGCTCCGCAAGGGCCCTGGGGCAGCAGGACCACGGCCTCCAGGATCCTCCAGGATTGGCCTCTGAGGGGCCTCGCTGACCTCCTGGGCGGAGAGGCAGCGCCGCCAGGGACACTGCGGCCACTCGCTTTGCTGTTTAACCTCCTTCTCCCGAACCGGCAGTGGCCGAAGCAAAGAGATGGTGAATTCAGCACGAGTTTGTGTTTTCCTAAGGGAAGGTAAAGCCGGGCGAGGAAGAACGTCCCCTCGCTGCGGCTACATTCGCTTTTAGTGGCTTTCAGAGCCGAATCTGAGAATTCCTCTCCTTATATCCAGTCTCTCTTAATACAATTTTAATATTCTGGTTGATCCTAAAGATGCAGCGGTAACTATAGAAACAGCAGCAGAAAAGCACGGGGTACAAGACGGGTTTTTTATACAAAAAAAAATTCTTTTCGTTGCTTACAAAACATATGCAAAAGAAGCTAAAAAAAACCAAAAGGCATTGCTATTTGTTCTACATAAAAAATCTCATAACTAATGTTCTTTTTTTTTTTTTAAAAAAAGAAATATCAAGCTTAGGCACAATTTTGCTGCTGGCTGCTCGTGAACAAGCCAAGAGAACACGCCACCCCCTCCTAACTGAGTGATATGTATTGACTGTTCCACACTTTATACTTAAGGCAATTTTTTTGTTTTGTTTTTGACAAAAGTGTTTTTTTCCACCCCTTACATCATGCCAGGATCCGTCCAGGTGTGTCAGTATGAGCAGTACTAAAGTTTATGGTTGGAGAAGGTTGCAGGTCACACCGAGGGTTTTCTTCCTACAGATCTCTCTATCCAGAGGAACGAAAAGATCTACAAATAAAAAAACCCAAAAGCCTGAATTGAGAGAAACTCAAATGAGAATAAAACTCTGTTCCTCCTTCTGGGGATGAGGGTGGGGGTGTGATCCCCCTCTGCCCTCAGCTCCCGAGGGCCTGGCCTGGCTGCAGCGGCGCTGGGACACGAACTCCCTACTCTGCCAGGAACAAGGCTTTGCCTTTCCCCACCCCAGCGCAGCCCCTGGCACCCACTGGTGCAGGGGATGACACTGGGGGGTCACGGACCTGGCTGATGGTGTCACCACTCCTGGATCTGCTCAGCTGCCCCCCGACCTGTCCACACCATGCAGCCAAACGGGCTCAGCTACTCCTGGCCAGGCAGGGGGTGTCCTTAAAAATGGGGGACAGCCCAGCAGAGTCCGCGCCTGCCGTGGTCTCATGGGGGAACCTTCCCCTTCTGTGCCACTTCTGGGACCTGCCCCATCCCTCCACTGGGCAAAGGAGTTGCTATTTTCCAGTAGCCAACTGGGGAAGCTCAGAGCAGAGCTGAGCCCAAGTGGGGCGGTGGGAGCACCGAAAAAACCCTTCGTCCAGGCGACAGGGCTGCCCCCCTCCTGTGGGGCAGAGGCTCTGGGTGCCCACGGATGAGCAAACAACATGCACGTGCAACTCATCTGCTGAAGGTAAACTAAGGCGGCCACTGGCTGGTGTGAGCGAGTGGGGCTGAGCAGCCAAAGCAGAGCGACACGCAGTGGGGGGCTGGGATCACCGGGGGGGACAGACGATACCTTTACATGTGTCCAACAGGGTTGTGACCATCTCCTAGACCAGGATGTGAAGCTGAAAGTGTCATCTGGGGATCTCCTACTACTCCGGACACTTTCTCCTCTTCCCGACGCTTCAAGCAGGCGGCTTTAGGGTTGAGATTGCGCTCTAGGCCAAAAACAGCAAGGGAGGGAGGGGAAGCAACCTCAGTCTGGGCAACAGCATTGCTCGGGGCGGCAGCAGCCGAGAGAGAGAGCGAGGACAGAGTCCCAGGACAGACAGACAGGACCATGCGAGGTCAGCGCAAGCTGCTCTGTGCCTGCCACTCCGGCAGCGGCTGCAGGAGCCCAGCCAGCCCCCTGCTGCAGCAGAGCCCCCTGCCCGGCTCAAACACCGCGCCAGTCTGAAGAGGTGCTTGCTCACAGAGAACCCCCCAGTGCCTCTGCCAGCGCCTGCAGTCGAGGACTGAGCTTTCCCGAGCTGCTTAATGGGATCCAGGTGCCAAATTCCCATTAAGCGGGGTGGGGGGGGAGATGGACAGAGTGGCCTCAAGTACAGAAAAGCTCAGCCCACCCCACAGGGCACCCAGGGTGCTGCTGGCAGCACACACACACGCGCTGGCACCCAAAGCAGGAGTCACAGGAGAAGTAGAGGAAAGCCCCGAGAGGCACCTGCCAGCGGTTACCATACCTCGTACTTGCTGCTCCAGGCCCAGAATGACCTGCACCGCTTGCTGGAGGATGATCAGTTTGGTCTGTGCTTTGTCCGTTTTTAAGTGCATCTGACACATGCGTCCCAGTTCCTTAAAGGCCTCGTTAATGTCCCGCACACGCACCCTTTCCCTGGCGTTATTGGCCATTCTCCTCTCCCGGTCCCTCAGATCTTTGTCCTCCAGTGACAAGGCCTCGTCTGTACTGCTGGGTTCATAGCACCACAGGGGTTAGTCAGGGGGTGGTACCGGGTGTGGGGGGGCTATACGTTGCCGTGCTGGAAGTGCTTCTGGTGTCCACTGGAAATGGCTCAAACAGCCTCCCTTGGCAAAGCCAATTTGTCTTGGGCCCCTCCTGGAGCAAGCCGGGCCGTCCCGGCTGCGCGTCACCGCCGCGAGCCATGCCAAGGTGCTGCCAGCGCGGGGCCGGGGGTGCTGCCAGCGCGGGGATGGGGGTGCTGCCAGTGTGGGGCCAGGGTGGGCACTGGGTCAGTACCGGCACCCACCCTTCCCCTCTGCACAGGTTTGCCTTTCTGTTTGTTTTCGGCTGAGAACTAAAATTGAGGGGGGTGGGTCTCAGCTGAAAACATCGGGTTCAGCCCACACGGAAAAGACGTTTTGGGGCAGAAAGCAAAACCCTCTTTGTAAGATTTCCTTTAAAAAATCCCACCTGCAGTGAAACCCCGCCAAATTCTGGGCAGGCATGCCCCAGCCTGGCCCAGCACCCTCTGACGGGTGAGGGCAGTACCGGCTGCAGGAGCCCAGTGCCTCGGGTGCTGCCGAGCATCAGTCTCAGATGCAGACACTGAATCCAGACCCTTCCACAGCCCAGATCCCTTGGGAAGGGGGTGACTTTTCTTCTCCAGGCATGGGCAGGAGGCTTTGGGCGAGCCCCCACTGCTGGCAGCACCCCAGGGGTGCCCACACCAGGCAGGGACTTGGGGGGAAGGCAGAGTGGTGCTGGCAGCATCTTGAACCGTGGCCTCGCGCACGGCCCGTCCCCTCCAGACCCCAATTTACTGTCTGGACGACCTTCTCCCCCAGAGCAAAAATTCTTCAGAGAAGACACCTATCTAAGGAGGGTCCTCGGGTGAGACCTGGCACTGGGACACTGTGGCCTTCGGCTCCAGGGGAGCCCCGCGGGTACGAGCCTTCACCGAAGCGGGGTCGCAGAGTCAGAGCCTTCCTGGGTCTGCCAGGTGGGGCTGGGGATCCTCCAGACACTGCCTGACCGTGGGGAGGGGGAGCAAGGGCTCCCCAGGTGAGCGTGTGCCCATGTGGGACAGAGTGGCTCACTGTCCCTGCGTGCAGCCTCTCCTTGCTGCCCTGTTCCTGCCTGTGTCTCCTCCTCACTGCCTGGGTGGCCCAGCTGGCACTGCCACCTTCTCTCCAGGACACCTGGGGTTGCCAGGGAAGTGGAGCCACCAGCCACCCTGGCACCCAAGCCCAGCAGCGGCAGGAACCCAGCTCATTCCCTCGGACACCCACCAGCAGTGGCCATTCCTGGCTGGTGGCTTCCCCCAGCAGGGACACAGCTCCGTCAGCGCCTCGCAGGCTACGGCTGGGCAGGACAGAGCCACCTCCTTGCCAGCAGCAAGTGCTGCTGGGGGTTGGCATGGCCATGCCAGGCCCTTAGAAGGACGTGTGGCGCCTTGGCTGCCTTGTGGCCCACTCAAAGCGGGAGCTGACCTGCCTGCCCGGCCCCCCAGCTCTTCTCCTTCCCCTTCTGTCCCCGTTAGCTGCTGACAGCAGCAGGAGGATCCTGGCAGCTCTCCCTGGGCACGGGGGACCAGATGGCCCCGCTCCCACGGCAGCCCTGCAGGAGGGGATGCAGGAGACACCTTCTTCGGCCCAAAGGCCAGACCCACCAGAGAAGGGACACCTTGGCTGCCTGCACTAATGCCTGCTGAGAGCAGCACAGGGGCTCGTCTTGCCGCCCCGGCTGCCTCCAGGAAGGGTTTAAAAAGGGACAAGCGTGGGAGACCAAAGTGAACACGGTGCCAACTCTGTTTAACCCCTGCCTCCCCTCCCTCCCCCCTTGGCTCCTGCCTCCATCCGCAAGCAGCAAGTACAAGGTAGAGAGTGGGACCACCGAGAGGTCACGGCTGGGGACTGTCTGTAGGAGATTGGAAAGAACAGAACCAAAAAATAAAAACTCAAAATAAAATAAAAAAAAAAAGGAAGGGGAAATTAAAAAAGAGGCAGGAAAAAATATACATGTTATGAAAGGCAAAAAATTACAAACTGGAGAGAGGCACAAAGGACTCCAACATCAATGCAAGAGCAGAGGCCAGCAGAGAGGAGCACAGCCAGGCACAAACCACAGCCTCTGCAGAGAGAACGGGGTTAACCTGCCGTGGCCCCTGCGCAGCGGGGATGGGGACAGGCACATGCACTGCGGGGTGAGGAGACAAAGCAGCAAAGTCCTTCACCTGGGAAGCCAAGCCCTCTGCTTCCCTCCCCGTGGGACGTGGCACCCAGGGCACGCACGAGTGGCTGTGCCAGGCGTGGGGAGGGAGCCAGCGTGCCCCAGTGAGGGGCTCCAGGCTCTGCCAGGGATGCGCAGCGCTCCCAGCTCCTGGCGGAGGCGAGTTCATAAAGGCAGTGCAGGCGGCACAACCCGGCGCTCAGCGTGTCTGTCCCACTGCCCCTCGCAGGGCTCCAGTGACGCCCAGGGGTTTGCTGGGTGCCCGCAGACCCAGGGGCACCGTGTGAGGACAGGAGCACAGAGCGGGACCGCAGGGCATCGCTCGCTGCTGCTGCAGCCAAGGGCAGAGACAGGGTCTGTGCTGGGAGCAGCCCTCAGAAGGATGTCAGATCTGGGCACCCCCTGGGAGATTTGCTGGGGTTTGTGGTTGTTTCTCGGGTTTTTTTCCCTTTGCTGGCCAGGCAGCTGAGCAGAACACCCGGCTGCAGGAAAGCGAGGACGGTGCAGGTGCCCCCTCGGGGACCAGCATGCAGCACACACAGCGGCAGTGGGGAACGGAAGAGAGAGCAGCAGGGATGCAAAAAAAGAGGGGGGGGGGAAAGAAAAAGGGGAAAACAAAAAACCACAAAAGGACATCAACAGCCTTGGGAACCCAAGGCCACAGCGGAGAGAGAGAGTGCGAGGCACCACAGCACGTGTCACAGGAGACAGACAGACAGACAGCCCCGTGCCGATCAGATACATAAAATATCACCACTCCGGGCCCCTCACTGACCTCTAACTTGTTGCTCCAGGTTCAGTATGACTGATACGGCCTGGTGGAGGATTAGCAGTTTGGTCTGCGGTTTTTCGCTGTTTAGGTGGAGTTGGCACATGCGTCCGAGCTCTTTAAAGGCCTCGTTGATGTCACGGACCCGCAGGCGCTCACGGGCATTATTGGCGACCCTCCTTTCTCTCTCTCTCTCGGCTTTTTGCTCTGGGGGAAGAAGATCGTCCTCCTCATCCTCATCTTGACTAATGGTTTAAAATAAGAACGAGACAGGGACATTCCTCGCGTGCACTCTCAGCACTGGTCAACTCACAGCAAAGAAACACGTGTCGGGACACCGAGGCGCCAAGCCCCACGTGTGGCCCCGCTGGGACGCGCCCCACGCTCAGACACAGGGACATGCAGTGACTTTGGAGAGAAGGAAGTGATTAAGGCTCTTCTACTGCTGCTTTTGGTTTGGTTTGGTTTTTAAATGACAAAGAAAGAAATGAGAACAAAGTGATTAAGGTCTGATCTTGCTGCTGGGAGGCTGCAGGGTGGCCCAGAGAAGACGTGGGGCCAACACCCGTGTCCCGAGCTGGCATTTTGGGAAGATGCAGCCCTCTGCCCCCAGGGCAGGAGCGGGGCCGGCACTGCCCCTCTGGGCAGCATCACCCTGGCGAGGTCCCCGAGCCAATGGCGAGGTTGCAGACAAGCCAGTGTGCTGGAAGGACCATCCCTGACCCGCTACCACATCTCTGGCTGTATGTGACAGAGGATACAGGAGCCTGGAGCGGACGGTGGGGAGGACCCAAAGCAGGGAGGGGGTCAAAACCTTCCCTGCCCCTGGCTGAGGGGAGCTGAGTGCTCGTTCCATTCCACACATGGCCACGAGCAACACCTGAGTGACTGCACAGGCAGGAGCACCTTGTGTGGACAAGGTGTAAGCCCTCTGCTTTAGGAGCAGGAGGAAGCCCTGTGGCCACAGGGACCGCAGCCAGCAGGAGAGGGTAGCCGGGACCCTTTCCCAGCACAGCCCAAAGCGGCCGGTGGTGGGGAAGCAGCAGGAGCCTGGGCGATGCCGCCTCACTGAGGACGGCCAAGGGCCCCACAGAGGGCAGGGGCTGGCGAGGTTGTGCTGCAGGACACCCCTGGCATCACTGAGCCGAGCCCAGTGCCCAGGGGGTCACCACAGCCATACCTCAGCCCAAACGCCCCCAGCCTGGGAGCAGAGTAAGTGAAGGGAGAGACCTGTTCAAAGAGCACCTTGTTCTGTTCCGGGAGGGTTTCAGCTCCTTCTTCTCCTCTTCTGAGTTATCTGCCACTGACGTGTTCTCTTCGTCCTCCTTCTCTTCCCTCTTGATTTCGCTGGTTCCCGAGGAGACGCTGCTTCGCCCCAGCCCCCCCGACAAACCTGCTGAGGAAGCAGAGCCACACAGGAGGTTGGAGGGGCCTGACCCTGGGCCCCACTCCTGCTGTGCTGCATCGCCAGCATCTGTAATCCCAGGCCCATCCTGGCATCCCAGACCCACCCTGCATGGCCAGTCCGCAGCAGGAGGAGCTCAGGAGCCAGAGCAGGGCAGCTCTGCCCCACCACCACTCTCCATTCTCCTCCCACCTCCCAGACCCTTCAGTCAGAGCCCAACCTCCCCAACCAGCAGAGCAGGGCCGGGGGGGTTCTGTGCACCCACAGCTGGCAGGAGGGACAGGAACATGTAGGTCAAACCTCCAGGTAAGGCTCAAGGTGGAAACTACAGCACCCACATCCCCCCTTACTGCTGCTGCTTGGGGCTGGACACCATGGGTGTCCCAGTTCCCCCATGGCAGGTGAGCCCCTGGCCTGTGGTGCTGCCTTACCGCTGTATGTGTCCTGCTGCCTGCTGAGGTCAGGCAGTGAGCTGGGCTGTGATGGCAGTGTGACATGGTTGTGGAGCAGGCTGGGGTTGCTGGACAACCCATCCTCGGGGTGACCTCCTCCCACCTACAGCGGAACAAGCAGAGCAAGCCTTGAGGGGCACGTGTCACAGCCGGTGGGCATGGGGACAGTCACCCTGCGTGCTGATGCAGGGCTCCATGGGCCAGGCTGAGGCGCAGCTCTGTGTCCCCCTCACACGCTGCCACCACCCGCAGCAGGAGGGAAGAGCCACCCTGCTCCAGCACCAGCTCTGCCGTGGGGACGGCAGTGGGGACACTGCAGAAAGCAGCCCCGTGCCCTGTACGTCAGCTGGACCAAGCAGAAAGCCCCCGTCAGCACTGAGCCCCCCCAGCGTGGAAAAGCCTCTCTGCCTGGATGCTCAGCTGGCATCTGCAGTAGGCACCCTGGGCTGCACGTGTCCCATCTTCACCAAGCACTAATTTCTGCCACCTCCACAGTGCCACCAGAGCAGGGCACTTCATCAGCGCTCCCCGTGGGCACGGAAGGCTGCAGCGCCTGCCCCAAAGGTCGGGAGCAGAGAAGTGCTGGTGACACCTGGTTCTTTACACCCACCCTCTTGGCCTGCACCACATCCCTCTCCTCCTCCTCTCTGCATCCCCTTCTTTGAGGGCATTTCCTTTTTCCATGTTGCAGGGAAAGGAGAAGGGCTTTCACCACCTCTGCCTGCCCCAAGAAGGGGCGTGAGCGAACTGCAAGCAGGACTTGTGCCTGAGAGCCATCATTGTGCTGAGCGAGGCCTCCACCCCCCCTGCATGAACAGGCTGAGCCCACACACCGCCACACGTCACCCGCTCAGAGCTGTCAACAGCTGACCCCAGCTGGACCATGTTCTCACACCAAGGCAATGTCCCCCTGGATGCCAGGGTGCCCTGTGACACGAGTCCCCAGCATAGAATCATAGAATCACAGACTGGTTTGGGTGGGAAGAGAACTTACAGATCATCCACTGCCACACCTCCCACCAGCCCAGGTGGCTCCAAGCCCCCTCCAACCTGGCCTTGAACCACCCCAGGGATGGGGCAGCCACAGCTTCTCAGGGCAACCTGGGCCAGGCTCTCACCACCCTCACTGTCAAAAAGTTCTTCCCCAGATCTCAGCTCCATCTCCCCTCTTTCAGGGTCAAACCCTGTAGAGCCATAGCCCTATGGCTCCCCCCCCTCATCAAGGGTCCCTCCCCAGCTTTCCTGGAGCCCCTTTAGGGACTGGAAGGGTCCTGGAGGTCTCCCCAGAGCCTTCTCTTCTCCAGGCTGAACCCCGCAAGTCTCTCAGCCTGTCTGCCCAGCAGAGGGGCTCCAGGGCCTTAGCTTGCTGCTTCCACACTTACGAGACTCGGGTGCCTGTTCCCCAGAGACATGACGGTGGCGGGGAAGGCCTGGCCCAGGCTGCCCACAGTGGCACTGTGGGCCGGTGCCGAGCCCAGGAGCCCGTGCATGTCCCCATGGTTGCTTGGCATGGCGGCTGTCTGGCCCACGGCATGATTCCTCAGCACGTGGATGGCTTCGTCCAACCTGTCTTCCATTTTGTTTTGCTTGAAGGACAGAAGAGACAAAGAGGCCTGTGTTAATGCCCATAATGCCAGTAGCCTGCAGAGGAACGGCTGGTGGCAACCACGCACTCAGCTATGGCAAGGCAGGTTTGGGAAGAAATAACCCCCTGACCCTGTCAGCACCATCCCCTGAGGGTCACACAAGTGGAACCGCTCGGGAAAGGGAGGCAGAAACCAGTCAGAAATGGGTTTGCTGGGTCAGACCCTCAGGGGTGCGAATGGGCCCAAATCAGGGGGAGGGTGCATGGCTGCGGCTCTGCCCACCGGGCTGTGGGCACCCAACGCCACTCCGCTCCTCCCAACCGAACCTCCATCTCCCAACCAACCACCTTCTGTTGGACCCCAGACTCTGGGGGGAGAGGACTCCACCCAAAAGCCTTTCACCACCAGACGCGTGAGGGATGTGAGAGAAAAGGGGAAGGAAGAGCTGTCGGCAGCACTTACTAAGGTGTGGAGGCTCCCTTCGTAGCTGGGAGATAAGGCACCTTGTCCGCTCGCTCGCGACCACTGGGATGTGCCTGCCAACAGAGGGGGAGAGCCTGGCACCGGGTACGACTGCCACTAGATGGGGCTGGAAGCCAGGCCACCACGCTCTGCATGGGCAACCTCGCCAGACTTCATCGGCCACCACAGCAGTGCATGGCACTGCATGGGCCACCACAGCACTGTACGGGCCACAACAGCACTGTATGGGCCACCACGGCACCCTATGGGCCACAATAGCACTGCTCGGGCCACCATGGCTCACCTCACTTCTGGAGGAAACTGAGCTCAGGCCTCCAGAACTTGAGAGGTTTGACTGTGTCTCGGTCCCAGCGATGGCCACAGCACTGGCCCCAGGGCAGGCTCTGTGTGCTCTGCACCTGAGAAGCCTCAGCCCCAGCTCTGATGGGCAGAAATGAGCCCTATCCTGCTGGCCCCGAGCAGAGATGGGCTTTCACCAGGTGCTGAGAATGGCTTTTAACCAGTTGGCTGCTTCCCAGTCCCCACCATGCTCCTCCCACAGGAGATAAAACCAGGGACAAATTCCCCAAGACGTCTCAGGGCCTGCCTGAACGGCAGGAGCGGGTCCCAGGGCTGGCAGCGATGCTTTAACTCAAGGCTGCTGTGGTGTTACCATGTGGGACAGCCTCAAACACCTGGAACTCCTCCACAGGGGCAGAGCCAGGCGCTGGCAGAGCCATTGCCCTCTCTCCTGCGGTGCTCACCCCACCCGGGCACTGCTCAGACCTCAATGGGGCAAAACCTACAACTGGTTCAAGCAGACAGACATGGAACTTCACAGGAGGCGTTTAAACACGATCTTCAAGTTCCCTTGTCCTTTCTGTTCACCCTCCTCTTTTTAAAACTAAATGGAATTTGGTGAGATTGCCAAAATCATGTTTAATTTGGGGGTTAGGGGCACATCTGGGAAGCTCTGGGCCCCCCGAAGGCAAACCTGACAGCCGATCGACCCGAAGAGCAATGTGTCTGACCTACCTGCAAGCCCCTGGGGGGAGCCGACCGGTGTGGAGGGGTTTGACGAGAAGTTATTGCTAGAGTGATCGGGGGAGTAAATCTGGAGCGAGAGAAGGAGGGCACGGTCAGCAGTGCCCACCCCGCATGGCCCTGTCCCTCCCCAGCCCTGCCACCCCTTCCCACACCCACACCAGCTCCCAGCCATGGCCCAGCGCACTGGTCCTCCCCACTGGTCCCCCATTGACACTGGGGGCTCTCTCTGTCCCCTTTTCCCACAGCTACAGCCCCTGGTCGTCAGGTCCCACCTCACAGGGAGGCGAGAGCACAAGGATGCAGGGTGCAAGCTGCGAGCCCCTCTGCCACCCTGCAGGAGCAAACGTCCCTGCACTGGAGGGGACAGAGGCATCCCCAGGCTATGACAGCCCAGTGCGAACAGTGCCTTTCCAGTCTGAACCAGCAAACGCAGGGCCAGGACTGGGACCCACAAGTGCTGCTACGAGGGCTGTGCAGGGTCATCTGGCCAGACCACAACCAGACTGGGCAGTCACGGAGCCGGCTCATGAGTCTGTGGGGCCACTGTAAGGTCCTGTGCCTCAGTGTCCCCATCGACCAGAAGCTGCTTTTGCACAGTGCCAGGGCTTAGGATGGCAGCACATGGTGTCGGTGGGAACCCAACCCTCAGAGGCTGATGTGGTTTTTAGGGTGCATTCACCCAAATTGCTCCATGTGTCCATCTTCCCCGCTGCCCAGAGAGTCCCTGTTACAGTGGGGGGGTCCAGCTGGGACAAGGATCTGCAGGAACACTTACTGAAGCTAATGCCTTCCCAAGCGCGTCTCCCGAGCTCCCAGCTGTGGTTCCTCTGTTACCTGCCAGGAGAGGATACAGATGTCACTGCTGGGGTGCCAGAAATCAGCAGGATGAGGTACCCATATGTGACCTTCTCTGGGGTCACAGGCTCTGGCATGGTCCAGCAGGGTTAGAGATGAAAGCACTGGGGGCTGAAGGTGGTATCCGAACCAAGCACAGACATTCCTATTCTGGCTTCAGATGAACGGCTTCGCACATACCCCACCTCCTTCCCACACCTCATTTAAGCCACCACACCTCCCAGAGATAACACCACAGATCCCGGTCTCCTCCCCTCCTGGATCCACTGAGCGCAGTGTCACCCCCTGCCAGCACCCCATCCACTGCTCCAGCCCACCCAGGGATCCGGCAGCCATAACCTCACTGCTCCTCTTCCTCACTCCATGCACAGGGCACACACAAGGGATATAGAGTGTCTGGGTACATGTGACACAGGTGTCACGGCCTCGGGCACCAGAGGTTTGCACAAGACTTTGATTTTCCAGTTAGGCCTCGGGAGTGGAGTGAGGGGGGCGACGCTGGGGCTGCACGTACCCATCATAGTGTCGGTCCCGCTGATGGGGGGCGTGTGGCTGGAGACACCGTAGGGCGTGGAGGCGGAGGAGAAGCCAGACACCGAGGGGAGTCCGCCGTTAACCTCTCCTGAATGAAGCTGGTAGTTCTGGCAGAGAGGGGAGGAGGAGTGAGAGGTGCCCTTGACAGACCGCCAGGCTTCGGTGCCTGGGCCAGGACCTGCCGAGCGGAGGCCTCAGCTCCCCGTGGGGACGCGCGGGGACACCTTACCATGCGTTCGTGCTGGTGTAAACTGTTGAAGCTGCCAGACTGTGGGAGCGGGGAGGAGGAGCTGCCCAGCATGGCACCGTAACTCGACTGGCTCATGGCACCCGGAGAGCTCCACAGGTCTGGCGAGTTGTGGAGCCCGTCTGGAAGGAAGACCAGAGGTGAGCAGGGCAGAGACATCGGCCTGTGTCCCACAGCCCAGGCGGGAACAAGTGGGCCGAGTCGCTGCATCTGTCCCCATCGCATCCTGCCTACCCCAAGCATCACCCTCTGAGCAAACCAGTGCCTTTTCGGGCCTGCTCTGTGTCCCATGCGCTCCTGACTGAGCTCCCTCCATCCCATGGCCATGAAATTCCTCCTGTTGCCCCTGCTCCGCTGACTTGCAGCCCGCCGGGGCTGCTATCAACTCACCTGCCATATAAAAGGCTCCGGGATACACAGTGCTGGGAGGTTTTGAGGGAGTATATCCAGCTGGATCCCTGCTGTAGTCATCACCTGAGTTGGATGGATAAACCTGTGGGGCAGGAAAGGGGTTGGAAAGAAGAGCTGGGCCACCCTACGGCCCCACATCACCCCACAGCTCACCCCACCCTGTGCAGCTTCGCTTGCACTCATGGCAGCAGCCGGCAGAGCTGATCCCGCAGCGAAGCCCGGGGAGGGGGACAAGAAGTGACTCAGCTCTGCCCGGGGGCAGCACAGGGGACGGGGATGACACTCAGACACGTCCCCTCTGCCTTCCCCTAATGCGTGGATCCCGCAGCCCCCTCCTGCAGGGGACACCAGCGCCAGCAGGAGTTTCCGCTCTGCTCTAGTTCCTTTTTCCATGGTTATAACATTTTATGGGTAACCACAAAAGCCATCGTTTCTGAGTCCCAGCCCTGCACCCCAGGGTGTGACGGGGATGGGTGAGGCTTTGGGAACACGCCGACACCAGGAGCAGTCCCCCAGCAGAGGCTTGAACCCTCCAGGGAAATCAGGCCATCCCGCTTGAGGGGAAACTGAGGCATGGGGGAAATCAGGCGCTGAGCGTCCCTCAAATGGGATGTCACCCAGAGGGGCTGGGACAGAATGACAGCTCTTGGACACCTTTTGGCCAGATTTCTGTAGCACTGTGCAGCTATGCTATTTATCAGCATGTTAATTAAAAAGAAAAGCCTTGGGTTTAATTCCAAATTAAACAAACCCATCCTAGAAAGCCCTTTTGGAAGATCACCTCGTGCTGGGGCAAATCAGCCTTCTTTTGTTTTGTATTTTAAAGCAGAAATTCAACAGGCAAAGAAACCAAAATGCCACTCAAAATTCTGTGAGAAGTTTTGTTACAGCTTATTTTCATCCCCGTTGATTCATTCTGAAACAGCGTTTTCGGTTTTTTTCTCAAATAGCCAGGCAAGGGGAGGCGGGTGCGGGGCCGGGGGGGCACCCTCAGCCAGCGCTGCCTGGAAGGCACAGCTCTCTCTGGAAAGGAAACCTGCCCCGAGTTTCTCTTCCCCACACCCAGCACCCTCAGCCCCTTCTCGCCCCGCAAGAGGGTGCAGAATTCTTCTCTCTTTCTAGAACTGGCCAAGAATTTCCTTTTCTTTTCTATTTCTCTTTTTTCTTTTGAGGGGGTAACAGAAAATGGAGTGCCTTTTTTAACTGGAATCCAGCTCTTCAGGGGAACGAAGCGATGGGGAGCTGAAAGCAGCTCGTGGGCACCGGGGCTGCAGAGTCAGACCAGGGAACTTGTTAAAAAAAGCCAAAAAGCAAAAATAAAGAAGTAAAAATAAAATAAAGAGGGGGAAGGGGAAAAAAAACAACCTGACAGACGCCGGCAGCTGCCCCTCGTCCCTCGCTCTAGAAGGGAAAACTCTCGGGGCTCTGCCTTGGCTGCGGCAGCGCGGGCCGCGCCGGAGCGGAGCCGGGGCTCTGGGGCTGGGCATGAGCGGGTCGGGGGGAATGGGCTGCAGAGAACAGCAAATCCACTAAATTGACTTTTTCCTTCTTTTTTTTTTTTTTTTTTTTTTTTTTTTTTTTTTTTTTTTTTTTTTTTCCTATAATTTGATTAAATCGCAGGGAGCTGGGACAGGGGAATCGACTGAAGCACGTCTAATAGCCCCCGCGCCATCTGCCAGGGGCTGGCTCCCGGCCAGCGCGCGAGGCAGCTGTGCGGCAGCGGAGCCCGGAGGGGGGGCACCCCACATCCATTTAATAAATCCAGAGCGAAAATGAGAAGGTCCCCTCGCTGTTTTATTTTCCTTACTTTCGCTCTGGATTTATTAAATGGATGTGGGCACTCGGGGCGGTCGCTTCGTGGTGTCATCCACCCCCTTCCACCACCCCCGACCCCCCAAAAAGGTGCTGGCGGTCAGGTTGGGAGATCCGGGGACACACACATACAGGTTTCACCCCAGGAGTGACCCCAGAGCTTCCAAATCTAGTTTTCCTGCTTAGTGCAAGGAGAAGGGGCTGTGAAAAGCTGACCCCACTCTTCCCCGTGCCGGCCGAGCCAGGAGCATCCCGGCCCCGTGGTGTAGGGCGGGGGGGAACTGGCCAAGCCACCGGCCACCGGCCAAATGCCTCAGGAAACAGTAAATCAGCGCCAGGTCCCGTCCCCCCGGTTCCCCCCACGCCGTGGCCCCAGCCCTGGTGCCGGCAGCGGCCTCGGGGACCTCCAGGTGAGGTCATTTCCTCTGGTTCCCATTGCCAGCGCGGCGAGAGAGCGGCTTGAACAGCCCCAGCGCTGGGATTCGCGGGCCTTTGTGGTGTTGGGTTTGGGGCTTTTTTCCTCCCCTCCCTCTCCC
>VZTM01031659.1:28661-89322 GCA_013400555.1 Jacana jacana
CCCACCCCCACCCCCCCCTGCCCTGTTTTTCTTGCTTAAACGCACGATCCGGGGTGGGATTTCAGGCAGACTAAAGCTAAACAGAGCAGTGACCAGACTGCAAATGCACAGGCTCCAACAGCTCCAGCCCCGGCTGCGGCAACAAAACCCTGCAGGAACCCGCTTGGACACAACCCCTCCCCAGCTTCCCCCAGTAAAGCTGCTCCAGGGACGGCGGGTTCGGGGGGGTCCTGTGCCTCCTGTGCCCAGACACACCAGCCCTCAGGAACGCAGCCACGGCCACAAACCCGGCTCCCTGGCTAAAGGGGTTCCATGTCCCAGGTGCCACTGCCCCAGCCCCAATTTCACAAGAATTAACCCCAAAGCTCCAGGGGCTACAAGCACAGTCACCGAGCCCACAGGCAGAGCCCCTCAGTCCCTGCCTCTGAAAGCACCTCACACCACCTCCTGCTGCCTTTGCCAGAACCACTGCCCTTCTGGCTGCCCACAGCCCCGCCAGCCGCTGGACCTCTCCGACTCTTCAAAGCAGATGCGGAATTACAGATTAAAGCACTTTATTTTAATCAGATGCTGATTAACCCATTTACTTTGCACGGGGGCCAGCGATAACACGGGGTGGGCTCCGGCACAGGCGACTTGGACAAGAGGGAGCCTTTGATCTGCTGCCTTTGAGGCCGGGAGCTCCGTTTGCTCCCCGTGTCTCTCGCTGTCTCGATGCCCGTTTCTCACCCCAAGTTCAAAACCAGGGGCAACGGCAAAGAGGAGGTGTCGGGAAGAGGCAGCACCGGCCCACGGTCCTGGGGCTGCCAGGGGACGGCCACCGCTTTCAGGGCTGGAAGAGCCCGTGGGCGGCTATCGACCCGGACATGGGGAAGGGGCTGAGCTCTGGCAACTCCTGCTAGAATTTGGGCCCCCCAGAGCAGGGCTGACAGAGCCCCCTCACCTTTGAAATGCGAGGCCAATAAAGGGCCATTTGTTGGAGCAATGTTTTCCCCACATGGCGACCAGGGTCTAAAAGCTGCGAATTTCACACAGAAACTGGCCACAGCAATACAGGTCCTGCCTCCAGCAGCTCCTCCCCCCTCAAACCCGCTCTGGGAGCAACTCACAGAATCACGGGAACACAAGGTTGGGAAGGACCCACCAGATCACCTCGTCCAACCGTCCCCCTGTCACTGATCCTGCCCTCTCAGCCGCTGCACGACGTGGGTCCTACACCCTCCAAGGCCAACCCGGCAACCCCCGGTGCCTTCCTCTCCCTCCTCCTCCCAACAGCGGCCTCCCGGTGTCTGCTTCCAAAGCGAGCCCAGGGTGGAGGTTATGGACCAAGTGAGGGAACATCATGGCATGGGATCTCCCCCAGGGTATCTCGAAGATGATAAATGCTACAAATAAATGCTTAAAGACGATAGTTTGAACTCTGTTAGGGGTAAAACTGGGTGCCCAGACAAACCACCGGGCTGCTGATCTCCCCTCAGAATACTGTGTCTGTGAATACAGGGGCTGAGTGGAGCAGTGTCACCCACAAGTCCTGTTATGGGGTTCCCTTTAACAGCCTTTATGAGAACCGCAGTCACAGCGCGGCCGGAGTCTAAAGGCACCTCTGGAGGTCACCTCACTTCTCCTTCACTCCCCCCTCACCCCCTCCTCTGCCCTCTGCCCTTCCTTCTCTTCACTCTCCTCCCTTTCCCCTTTTCTTCCACCTTTTAACAGCAGCGGCTGAAAATCAGATCAGTGATTTAAAGCTGGTATTTGATCTAACAGATGTTTATCATTTACCACCGGATCGTTCTCAGGCAGAAATCACCAGTAATGGCGCTCTGGGAACTGGTCACAACTTCTGCTGAGTTTTGGGCCAGCGCTGTCACCAACCCTGGTCTCAGCAGAGCAGCCAGAGACGCACGTTCCCCAGGGAACGGGGCAGCACGTTCACATCCCAGCACCATCAGTGGTGGCAGTGCGTGGCACAGCATGCTCAGGCAGGGGCATGTCTCCAGCACAGCCCCAGTCCCAGCCCAAGCTCCAGCAAAGCCCCAGCTCTAGCCTAACCCCAGTTTCAGCCCCAGTCTGGGCTCCAGCACAACTCCAGCTCCAGTTCCATCCCAGCCCCAGTCTGAGCTCCAGCACAGCCCTATCCCCATCCCATCCCATCCCCAGCTCTCCTGCAGGATGGAGCCTGCCCAACCCCTGCAAGCACAGAGGCTGGGGTGAGGAATACAGCCCTGGCTGCTGCTCAGTCAGCTCCTCTATTCCTGCAGGATCCTCCAGCCCTCCCCAGTTAGCGTTCCTGGGGATCCCATTACTTCCAGCCACAAGGACATTG
The DNA here is from genome assembly GCA_013400555.1 of Jacana jacana. NCBI lineage: Eukaryota > Metazoa > Chordata > Aves > Charadriiformes > Jacanidae > Jacana > Jacana jacana. Next base: position 30,985 of record VZTM01031659.1, read on the forward strand.
TTGATTTTATTCCCCCAGAACAGGAGTGGGAGCACAGGTAACGTGCTCCTACAGCCTCCAACAGAGCAGCCCCAGCCTTCTTCTCAGGGCTGCTCCCCTGCCATTCTCAGCCCAGCCTGGGGTTGTGCTGGGCACTGCCCCGACCCAGGTGCAGGACCTTGCACTTGGCCTGGCTGAACTTCATGAGGTTGCCATGTGCCCAGCTCTCAGCCAGCCCTGTCTGGGTTAACTGGACCCATAGAGCCTGCAGTTCTCGCAGCAGAGGGAGCAGGGACACCCAGGGAATGGAGGAATGGGGAGGAGATACCTGCAGGGAGAAGGATCCTGCCACTTACCGAGGAGGGGAGTCCAGGAGGCACCTTCCGAACCTTTTTGGGTTGTCCATCTGGTTTAAAGAAAAGAAGAGAGGATCTAACTTCAGCAGAAACAACAAACCACAGCTGAAAGTCCCCAAGGATGGAGGCTGGAGATACAAGTAGGGCTCAGATCCCAAACGCCCAGTGCCCAAAGGAGTGTCAATAGTGAAAATGGCTGAGGAAGAACATCTCCTCCTTGTCTCCTCTGCACCCTCCCAGGGCAGATTTCACACCCAGACAAGGTTCATGGAGCAATGTCTTCCCCAGAGCACCACAGTAAGAGGTGTTCACCAGGCAGGGAAGGGCTGCGCTCGCTCTCTGGAGCATCCCTTCTTGTTTTTCCTTTTTGAACCAATTTAAGTTGGTTTGCAGAGTGAAGAGCAGAGAGAGAACAAGTGCAGGGATGGGGCTGTGTTTCCATTTGCTCCTTATACAGAACTATACTGGGGAGAGCTTTGCTGCTGCGGGAAGACGGGGATGGTGCGCACCCCCAGCCAGTCCCTCCCCAGGTCCAGCCCCAAGAGGGGGGACACACAGTGACCTGGGGGAAGGGAGACAACCCGGGGAGGTTGGAGGTGTGGGCAAACATCCAAAGGACAAGCGCAAGGGGAAGGAGTGATTAAAAATTTGGGCAGTTTTTCAGTTCCTAATTCAGGAAAGCCCCCACGGCGGGGTGCAGGGTGCTAACACAGCACCCCTCCCAAGCCAGGGAGGCTGCTGGGGTGAGCTTCAGGAGGAGAAAGTCATCACTCAGAAGGACCCCATGTAGAAGAACAACTTTCCAGGCTGACAGCATCAACTAGCAACATGTTAACGTGGCAACATCAAAGTGGGTGCCTTTTTCTGAAAAGCACTGGAAAAAACACACGTAACAGCGGGTCACTTCTGGTTTCATTTCTTGGGGAAAGCCCGAAATAGAAACAAGAAAGTAACTTTGGAGGGTGTGTGTGTGTGGGGGAACTATGACAAGAAACAAGTTCTGGAGAACTGGGTCTTGTCTTCACTCAAATGTTAAATTCACACCCATCCTCAGCCTTCGTTACAAGCCAAATGGCTCGGGTTTTGCCCGGTCGAGAGCCCCTGCAGTCGCTCGACTGCACGGAGCGGAGCTGGGGGGCACCCGGGGGTGCCACGAAGCCACTCACCTATGCTGCTCTCAGCACCTCTTCTGCGAGGATTGTTGGGGTAAGAAAAATACTGAGACCCCCCTTTCACCCCGGTGGGGGAAAGCGTGCTCGGACTGGCGATTCCCATTTCGCTGGGCAGGAAACTGGTCTGCAAACAAGGAGACAAAAAAGTCCTTCCCTGGGATTCTGCTGGAAAAGCACCACGCTCGCTGGCAGAGAGCAGTCACCTTGAGCCAAATTCACACAAATTCAGTCCAGGGCAACCACAACAAAAGACATGCCAAAAGGTCAGAAGGAAAAAACAAACTTGTAAATACGGGTGTAATGGTGGGAGAACAGAGGTGCCGTTAGAAAAGGGCCCTTCGAGCTGTGTTGTCTCGCTGGGTCCCAGCAAGGAAGCTCTCCACAAACCAGGAGGTGCCCTGGTGGCAAGCATCACACCCCCATGCCCACCTCGCTGCCCCTCAGGGCAGGATGAGACCCTGCCGAGGGCTTTATGGGCCCAGCCTGCTGCAGGCAGAGGAGGTGACCACGGAGCTGCAGGGCTCGCTGGCAGCACTGCCCACTCGCCTCACCAGCCTGCCCACAGGCCACAGGCTCAGGAGCATCTGCTAGAGGCAACGAGCTCTGCCCACGTGGGGGCAAATGTATTTATCTGGGACAAAACCTCCCTCTTGAAACAAAACATCCCTCTTGATGCTGGGAGGGCTGGAGCCCCTCTGCTGTGAGGACAGGCTGAGGGAGCTGGGGGTGTTCAGCCTGGAGAAGACAAGGCTCCAGGGAGACCTCAGAGCCCCTTCCAGTGACTGAAGGGGCTAGAGGAGAGCTGGGGAGGGACTCTATTAGGGAGTGCAGTGACAGGACAAGGGGTAATGGCTTTAAATTGGAAGAGGGGAGATTTAGATTAGATACTGGAACGAACTTTGGTGTGAAGGTGGTGAGAGCCTGGCCCAGGCTGCCCCGAGAAGCTGTGGCTGCCCCATCCCTGGAGGGGTTCAAGGCCAGGTTGGAGGGGGCTTGGAGCCACCTGGGCTGGTGGGAGGTGTCCCTGCCCAGGGCAGGGGGGTTGGAATTCGATGATTTTCAAGGTCCTTTCCAACTCTAACCATTCTATGATTCTATGAAAACTCTTCCCTCGGCCTCTGAGGTTTTATGGCAAGGGGTGAAAGTTTCTGATGCCTCCAGGGACACACCTGATGGGCACAGCACGTCCCTCCATTCTCCAACAGCCCCGATGACTGTCCCATGCTGTCCCCCTGCCCCCACAGAGGACCCAGTCAGAGCAGAGGCTCACCGTCCAGCAAACCTAGGAGCTCCCCAGCTGACCCATCTCTTGACCATGCCCAAACCAGCCACAAGAGACAGGTAACACGGCACATCTGACTCTCCCAGCCCTCCCCGGCCATAAAATCCAGCCCAAGGTGGGTTTGATATAAGAGGAACCCCTGAGGGTTTCTCTCCCATCCCAGCAGAGCTGTGACAACTCTGCCAGCACTGGTTTTCTCTTGCATCTTATCAGGGAAAAGTCAAACCCCTCTTTCTAAAAAGAGGAAACTCCTCCCTCGTGTTGATCCCCGCTGACCTTGGGCACGCTGGGAAGCGGCACGGAGCCAGCAGGAGCCCGAGCCCGAGCGCTCGCTGGCTCCTGGGATGGAGCAAATGTGCTTTTCCTCCAGGATCACACCCGCTTTCACCTCGGGAGAAAGTGAAATGCATTTTCGTGGAATTTAAGAGGGCTGGCAACGGGCCTTTGAGTAACAACAGCTTAGCTCTGGCCCATCTTCCGAGGGCGAAACGTTGAAATAAAGGAGGATTTCAGGCTTTTGGGAAACTGGAAAGGAAAACCGACTGCTTTAAAACTCCGTCTCCTCCAGAAAGGGGTCGAGGAGGGAAAGAGGAGCTCGTGTGTTCACAGCTGGTGGAATTCCTGCAATCTGTTCCACCGGTCATATTACCTTTGCAGCAAAACCACCACGGGCCACGGAGCAGCATGGCCAAGGAAAGCCATGGGCGCAGCACCCCGAGAGCCCCGAGCTTCTGCCCAGCTCCTCCAGCAGTTCCTCTGGAGAGGTGTGGAGATTTTAAGGCAATTTCCCAGAAGAACAGATTTTCTTCCCCTTCCCTCTCCTGGGGACGCCTCCAGGGGTGGTTATGGGTTATAAAAGGGCAGGACATGAAGCCTTGCCCTGGAGGAGGGGGTTCTGGGGAGGAACCTGCTCCCCATCCAGGGCATCTGCCACTGGACAAGCTTTCAACGCTTTTCAAAACCCACCAGAACAGGCCAGCTCCACCCCCCACCCCCCAAAACCGGAGCCAGAAGCAACAACTGCTCTGGGGGCCACCGCGGGCGGGCAGACAGCCCCCCCCGCCTCCCGCCGCCCCGCACAAGAGGGGTTTTGTCTCTTCCCTCCACATCAAACGGGCTCTGTCTCCCACTCTGCCACCCGATCCCCACCCGTGCCCGCGCCAGGGCCTCTCCCAGCCTGCGGCACCATGTGCCCACCCCATTTCTGTTACCTTATATCTGCCTCCCCCTCCTCCACGAAACCCCAGCAAACCCATAACATTAAAAACCGAGGCTTGGCATCCGTCCCGTTTTTATTTTAGCAGCTTCGGTGGTAAATTAAATCCACTCTGGCACAGCCAGCCAGCACAGCTGTTTCAGCAAAGGAAACATCCTCAGTTCAGAGAAGAGGAAATTATGACAAATTTGTGTAAAATTAAAACATGTGATATGTGTGTGTGTGTACATGGGTAAGATAAAAAGCTGTCCATCCGAAAGCTGCTCCCTTGAATAAAAAGGTGGGACTGTTTCCCCAGGCCACGCTCAGACACGGGCAGGGCAGTTGCAGCAACACATCAAAGTGAAGGTGCTTGCTCCTTCCCAAAACCTATTTCTGGATGCCAGCGACAGCAGGAGAGCTCATTTCAGGGCTGGCCGACTGTGTCCCCGGGCTCTGATTTCTGCCTCAGGTATTCCCCACGGGAAGGAAGCTTCTCCCCATGGCACAGCCCTGGTCCCCAAGCTGGGGTTCATTTGGGGTGACCCAAAGGGGCAGCTCTCCCATGCCCTGTCTCTCCAGCTGCAGAGATGAGCATCTGCTGCAGGTCCTGCATGGTCAGAATGACCGTAAAACCAAACCACTGCCCAATATCCACCAAAACGACACTACAACAGCACAGAAACTCTCATGGACTCTCCCTGCCCTTAACTGGTGAACTGGGGGACATGGGGATGCTGGCAGGGGGGATGCTGGCTGAGGAGGGAGAGCAGCAGCACCTGTGCCTGGGGGGCACAGCAAGACCCCAGTGCAGGCAGCTGGAACGAGAAGGTGTCACCAGAAGTGTTCCTTTGCCCCCAGCCACCCTGTCACAGGGAAAAGTGTTGCTTGGATCTGATTCCCTGAACCCCCTCCGAGGGCAGCCTTGGCTGGGCCATATCTGACTGAATACAAATCATCTGGAAAGGGCATTAGCAATAATAAAGTGAGTGAGTCTGAAGAGGTTTTGAAAGGAACTGAGAAGCTGTTACAACCCTGTTTTCTAAACTCTGACAGCTCTTCTGAGCCAGCACTGCGTGTCCACACAAAGCCCCAGCACCCAGCAGAGGATCCCCAGGACGTGGAGCAGAGACACAAACCACCAGGTTCCTGTTCATTCCCAGTCTCCTGCTCCCGGCAGCTGAGCCAGAAAATGGAGCAAAAAATCTCAAAGCATTTTGTCATTACCTGGTTTAGTCCTGGCATCCCTGTGTCTCTTCCAAATGTGGAGTATGAGGCTCTTTCACTGCTCTTCCCTACAGGGGAGAAAAGAAAAAACAAGGTTTAGAGAAGGAGGAGGGAAGGGGAGGTTTGATGTGCAGCCTTGTGCACCTCCTGGGGCATCCCGCCGAGGTGCAAAGCCCCCTCTCGTCCTGCAGCTTGGAGCAGAGGTGACAGCCTCCCGTCCCAACTCCCTGCTAAAACAGGAGCCTTTTTCGATGGTCACGGACCTCCGGCCTTGGCCTGTCCCCAAACGGCAAAACCCCCGAGGCGCAGCCGTGCGGGGAGGTGCTCGTGGCCATGGGAACCGGTGCTGTCGGGGCAGAGCGAAGAAAACTCCCTCCAGACGTATCACAAAAAAGCAGCCGAATTTGGCAGAGGCCGTGACGGAGCAAAGCCACAGCCAGGCTCCTGCCACCAGGCTCCACGGGCGCTTTCTGTGCAGGAGGACACCCAATTCCAGCGCCCTCAGCGCAGGGCGCTGAGCTCCTGCTCCCTCAGGGTCTACCTTCTCCCCCTTTCTTGACAGAGACTCAACTTCCCAAAGCCCATCCAGATCTGAAGAGCGGGTACTCGAGAGAAAAGCAAGTCCTTCCTGTCCAAGCCCCCTCGGTCAGGTCCACCTGGGGAGGTTGCAGCAGGACCAGGGGGCTGCTGGCAGCATCCATCGGGATGTGGTGTGGGCAGGAGGTGGTGTGGAGGGGGACACAGTGCAGGATCCTCCCCGGGTGCCCCAGTGCCACCAAGTGAACTTTAGCACCCTGTGACGAGTTTTATCCAACGCGCTCGCCCTCACCCTGCCCACACGCTGCTGAAAATAGTGCTCTCAGCACAGCACACGTGGTGAAATGTTTCCATTCCAAAATGTCCTTGTAGCCTCTTCCCTTGTGGTCACCGGCCCGGGGCACAGCGTGGCCCCCAGCAAGCAGCACCCATGGGTGCCTGGGCAGCATCAGCCCCGGGGAAGGAGCCCAATCCAGGGAGAAAGAGAAGAGCTCTGCACCGTGCCTGGAGCAGTCAACACCACAACAGTCAGACTGGGGCTTCCTCCTGACCCACACCAAAATTATGACATTTTTTCTAGTGGGGAACAGGCACTTTTTCTTTAAAAAAAGAAAAACTGGGCTGAAAATAGAGGAGGAAATTTTCCCCGCTGTTAATTACAGCCCATTAATGGTGCCACCAGGAAAAAGGGGCAGGGGAGAGGGAAATGGAAGATGATGCTCAAAAGGGCTCTGTACCCAGGGCAGGAGAGCCCTGTTCTGGTGGTTGCCCCATGGTGGCACAGGGGACTCTGCCAACCTCCCCAGTGCTGGCACATGGGATTCCTCTGCCACCACCACCCACCCCCAGCAAAAGCCCTTCCTGAAAAGGGTGGTCACATCTCGCCCCCCCCTCGTTGGACTGAGCAAGCAGAACTCGGAGGGGGAGGATGATGCCCATCTGGAGACAGAGGTTAACACCCCAGGGGGGAGTCTGGGCTGGCAGGCAGCTCTGCACGTATGTAGGAGGTTTTGGGGAGCAGATCAAAGCCAGGGGAGAGAAAATTTCCCCAGACTAGCCCCCCCTCACCCTGAGGCACGGGGCGGGAAGATGGGAAGAGAGAGGAGGATTCTTGGGTTTGGGTTTTGCAACCTCAGCACAGGGGCCTTGAGCTCATTCCAGCATTTCATAGAATCACAGAAGCATTATGGTTGGAGGGGACCTTTCAGATGATCCAGTCCAACCACCAATGCCACACTGCCCAACCCACCACTAACCCATGTCCCTCAGCACCACGTCTGCCAGGCTTTTAAATCCCCCCTGTAACTCCCAAACCCGAGACCCCCCCTTCCTGCCAGTGCCGAGGGTCACAGCGTGTCATGCCGGCATCCCGGCTCCCCTCTGCTCCAGCCACACCGTTCACTGTGGAGGCTTAGATGTTAAGTAAACAAAGGTCAAAATGTCAGAGGATGGATCTCCTAAATGACCTAATTTTTAAAAGAGCTTAAACAGCTCCATTTGCCACCGCGCCGGCACCGGGACACAAATAACTCAGCAGGCTGTGGCACCGGGCGGGTGGCGATCATTCCTAAAGCAGAGGCGACGCAGGGGGGGCCGTGGTAATTCATCTGGTCAGCGATGGCCAGGCCTCTGGGACGATAATGCATTGCCAATTCCACACGTGTTTGGAGTGGTGAGAAGTCCCTGCCACCCCCAGACCACCGAGGGGGCAGAACCACAGGGTGAGGATGGACGGAGACCCAGCGCCGACTCAAATGCACCCACGTGTCACCCCACGGCGCGTCCTTCACGCAGACCTGCCCGGTGGCAGCCGTCTGCCGCATGCTTGGGTCCCGTGGGATGGGAAAAATTGGGAACCTGAGGAGAAACTGGCAATTCTGGGAGAAATTAGGAATTGCCTAGGAAAACAGGGTAGAAGGAAGAACAGCAAAGTTTTGTGGAGTGGGTTGTATCGAGCTTCTTGAAATCAAAGAAGTTGGGCCACAAGTTGGGCAAGAAAAAACTGAACCTGCCAGCAGAAGGTGCTGTTTCTGCTGCTGGGGAGATGCCAGCCAGCACAGATGGCAAACGGGGCTGTGCCGGGACTTGCTCGAGTTGTCCCTTTGTAGCCACAGCCCAGGGGCACCGACCGGAGAAGGTGGTGAAGCCCCAGGAACATGGCAAGGAGCAGGAGGGAGGCAGGTCTTGGCAAAAAGCACCAGGAATCTCCCCAAATGCCATCTCGCTCCTGACAGAATTATGAAATCCTGCAGAGGGGCGTGAAGGGCCCTGGGGGGAAATAAAAACCAGAAGATACTGGGAATAAACCCCTTGAATGGGAAAGGGGTTTCCCTTGGAAATCCTGTCTGTTGGATTCACCTCTGCAAATCTGAGCAGGCAAAGGTGAAGTGCGGCCAAGGGCAAGGCGTACCCAGAAAATGGCTGCATTTCCCTCTCTTTACAGCACTGCTTCCCCGCGAGTCCTGGCATCCCCCTCCTGCCCCTTCCACCCCCACCGGCTCCTGCCCCTGCCCCTCTCCTGCCCACGCTGCCTCAACTTCCCAACCTCTCTCCTCCGCCCTGCGTGCTCTCTCTTGCGGCATCCATTGTGCCGGGCTCAGCTGGAGCCTCCCTGAGGCCTGCCTTCACCCTGGGCTTCTGCAGCGAATCACAGACTGGTTTGGGTGGGAAGGGACCTCAAAGCCTCCCCAGTGCCACCCCCTGCTCTGGGCAGGGACCCCTCCCCCCAGCCCAGGTTGCTCCAAGCCCCCTCCAACCTGGCCTCCAACCCCTCCAGGGATGGGGCAGCCACAGCTTCTCGGGGCAACCTGGGCCAGGCTCTCACCACCCTCACCCCAAAGAATTTCTTCCCCACATCTCAGCTCCATCTCCCCTCTTTCAGGGTCAGACCCCTGTGCCCCATTCACACTCTTCTTCCCCCAAAGGCAGATTCATTCCCGGGCTCACAGATGGGATGGCAGAATAAAAACTCCTCCTTCCCCAGGTTTTCACCAGCTCCAGCAGCAGCTTTGGGCCTGGCATCGGGCTCACGGCAGTGTCTCACCCTACCACAGCCAACAGCGCTTCCAAGTGAACTCATGGCTTTGCCATTTCTCTCCCCAAAACAAGCCCCATTGGCAGATGTGCCCAAATAAGCCAAGAAAAGGCAATTCAACCTACAGGTTCTGCCACCGCCTGCCAGGAGGAGCCCTGAGCTTTGCCCGGTCCTGCCAGCCCAGGGGGAGCTCACGCGCGTGCCCCCATGTCAGCCCGTCCCCGCTGCAGCCCCAGCACCCACTGTCCCGGCACAGCCACCCACCGTGCTGCCCCCCAGCCCCACACTGCTAATTCCATTACAGTTATGGCCTGGGGAGAAAGGGGAGGGAAATCACAGCGGAGGATTAAAAGGGGGGGAGAAAAAATGTTAAAAAAGCCAGGAACAGCACCAAACCGTCTGTGGGCAGATTAAACCCATTGTCCAGGAAGAACCCAATCCACAACAGCTCACAATACACACAAGATTAGAAACACTCCTCTGAAAAGAAGCTAATTACTAGAAATAATTACTAGAAAGAAATCTGTTATGGCTTATCAGTTTCCCCGCTGTTTAAGCGATGCCCCCCCGCCTGCCTCCGCTGAAGATGAAAGGTAAGAGTGGCAGATTTTGCAGATTGGTGATTTCAAACAAACAGAAACCCCCTCCTCACTCTCGGGTTTGTCATCGGGATGGCCCCTGTCACCTCTCCCCGCCCGGGCTGGGATGGTCAGACCTCGCTGGGACCTCACCCACCTCGACACCCACCTCACCTGGGGAATGGCACCCAGGCTCAAAGCTTGAAAACCCGGCAGTGATGGAGCTGGCAGGCCTTGCTGCTCACCCTGTCTTGGGGTCCACTGACCCCACCTGCCAGCACGGGGTCATTTTGTCTCAGAGCTGTAACTCCCATTCAGGGACTGACTTACTGTCTTTTTTTTTAAATCAGGTTAACCCATCCAGAGCAACACAGGGCAGAGCTCCCTTCCAGTCCCTAAAAGGGCTCTAGGAAAGCTGGGGAGGGACTTAGGATCAGGGAGGGGAGCTCTGAGGTCTCCCTGGAGCCTTCCCTTCTCCAGGCTGAGCCCCCCCAACTCTCTCAGCCTGTCCTCCCAGCAGAGGGGCTCCAGCCCTCCCAGCATCTCCAGGGCCTCCTCTGTCCCTGCTCCAACAGCTCCATGTCCTTCTGCTGTTGGTGGCCCCAGAGCTGGAGGCAGCACTGGGGGGTGTCTCCCCAGAGCGGAGCAGAGGGGCAGAATGCCCCCTGGCCCTGCTGGCCACGCTGCTGGGGATGCAGCCCAGGGTGAGGGGGGTTCTGGGCTGCCAGCGCACGGTGCCAGGGTGTGTGGAGCTTCTCATCCACCAAACAAGGAGCTCCTCAGCCCACCAAAGGGTGGCAAGAGAGGAGATTCCTTTCCATGTGCTGGATTCATGTAGAAAATAGAGAAAAAAAAGTTTAGTTTCACTTTTCCAACAAGTGCTGCGGGGTCAGCAGCGTTTCTGCGCGGCAGGAAGGGTGCTCACTGTCCCCAGTACATGGTCAGAGGCTGCCTGGGGCCAAAGGCTGTCTCTGGGACATTGCACCAACTCAAGCAACACACCAGCAGAAGGACATGGGTTCCCAGAGAAGACCAGCACCCCCCCAGACAGCGGCAGCAGCAGAGACCAGCACTCAGGGCCTGCACCAACGGGGGGCATCAACGGGGGACACCAACAGGCACCTTTTCCTTGTGGGGCTCTTTCAGCTGAGACTCACTCTCCAGCTGGTCAGACCCATCACTTCCAACACAGATCCTGTCTCTCTTCAAGTGTTTCTTCCAGCAGTTTCTAATCCTCTTTGAAGAACCAGAGGTCAATTGGGAAAGAGATGCAAATTCTGATTTTGGAGAAGGGCTGAGATCATCTCACACACCTTTTGCCCACACTGTTTGCCCACCCCATACCACTGCACATGTCCATCCTAATCTGCTCCTTCCTTCCATGTCCTCACCTTCTAAAATTCATGGGTTCCACTCAATTGCCCCATAAACAGGAGCTTCCCCTACCCGCTGCCCCCGGGGGGACCTTGCTGAAACCACGGCGGTGACAAATCCCCAAAACTCACCTTTCCTGCCCACTTTGCCACTGCCTTTACGTTACCGCATGCAAAAGCACTATTGGTTTGGGTTGTCTGAAGCTCTCCTTTCTCTTATCATCAGCAGCATCTCCCCATTTCCCTTTCATTTATCATTTTGCCACTTGCAAAGTTTTCAGAAGCAGCTTGCTAAAGAGGAAAAGAAACCCCCATCCACGGTCTTCCTCCAGTCCAGTCTCCTCAGCACATGAGCACAGAGGCAAAGCAAAGCTTATTGATGTATTTTGGATCAAGAATTGATGTTTTCTACTTTAACCACACTCAATTTTAGTGAAAAAAAGCAACTTTGAGAGGCAAAGAGCCCCCTGCCCCTCCTGGCTGCTCTCTCCTGGCCTCCCCAGCACCAGGAGCTCCTGGTGCTGCCCCCGACCACCCGCGCCAGTGGCTGAGACCTTGCTCCAGATCAGGGAGATGCAGCCCCATCAGGGACCTGGGTCTCGGGCACAGTGTGTGGCCACTGTCCTGCCGGCCATGCGGCCACAGCTGGCCCTCCACTGCAAAGACAGCCAGGAAAGTCACCCGCCGGGGCAGCAGAGGCTCCGTCTCCACACGCTGGAGACCGGTTGGGCTCGTGGCTGGGCTGGGGAGTGCCGCAGAGCTTGCCAAAGGCTGGGATCCCTGTCTTTGAGAGGAAGCCAAACGCGTCTTCCCCACACACATCAAAGGGGAAACCTCCATGTTCCTCCCCGGGCAGCTCCTTCTCAGCTGGAAACTCTCAAGGCTGCTGCCTTGGCCCCAGGCATGGGCTGGGCTGGGCTGGGTCCCCCCCACACACACCCCAGAGAAACCTTGCTGCACCGCATCAAGGCTCCCCCGTCCCATTAAAAACACCTCTTCTGCTTCGCTTACAAGAAGGAAGAGCCGCCCTTGCAGAGGGACAGGGTAGAGCTGCTTGGAAACGCTGTTCCAGGCCTGCATGGGACACCCGAGGGGCAATTAAACACCCTTCTCCCCCCAACAGCCAGAGGAGCCAAAGCGGGGAGCCGAGCTGAGAGCGAGCCCCTTGACCAAGACCTGAGCCAGGAGGAGCCAACACCTGGCTTTCCCAGCACCACCCATCTCCTCCCTTCCCCTTTCTGATGCGGAACCTCCACTCATGGTGAGGATTTTCTCTTTCAAGCACAATTTCCCTCTTCTAATCCCGCAAACCACGAGCAAACGCCGCTGGCTGCCCCGGCACCGCTCCTCCCACTGCAGGGGTTTAACGACCGCCGCGTGGGCAAAGGTGGGGAGGACTAACCCCAATTCCTGGCCTAATGGCATTACAGCTCTCTAAGCCCTTCAGGATGGATATTTTCTGCTCTTAATCTCTCCTCCCGCCCCCGAGCTGGGAGAGGTAACTGGGTAAATGGTGGCACGCATCCGGTCACGCACGATGGGTGGTGAGGCCAGAAAGTGAAGAGCCTGCTGCAAGACCCCAGTGATGAGCTGTGTCTTCCCCACATCCATCTCCACTACTGCATCTGGGTTCTACCATAACACAGTGGAAAATACTCTCCTATGTAAGACACCGTGGCTGCCGTGTGTCAGGCACCGAGAGAATCACAGAATCGTTATGGCTGGAAGGGAACCTTCAAATTGTCAAGTCCAACCATCAGCCCAGCTCTGCCCAAACCACCACTGACCCGTGTCCCTCAGCACCACGTTTGCTCAGCTTTTAAATACCTCCAGGGATGGAAACTCCACTGCTGCCCTGGGCAGCCTCTTCCAAGGCTTGACAACCCTTTCCCTGAAGGATTTTTTTCCTCATATCCATCTTAAAACTACCCTGATGCAACTTAAGGCCATTTCTTCTGGTCCCTAGCTGGTTACATGGGTCAAGAGCCGCTCTGGACAGCAACTCCTTTAACCACATCTCTAAGAACTTCTGCAGCAGGTCTGACACAGGACCAGTGCAAACCCTCCCACCACCATGTGCCATTCTGCTTTCAACCTCCCCTGCTTTCCCCACCCACCAGCCAAAAAGCACTTACCCACTAGTCCAGCTCCCAGGAACGGTGATGAAGAGATGCTGTTGTGGGACGGCAGGTCCCTGTGCTCACCATAGTGGGGGCCTTCACCATAGCTCTGCTGAAACAACATGGGAGAGTCACTGCCAGGCATGTGGGGATGCTGAGCCAAAGGACAGTTGCTTCAAGCCCCCTCCAACCTGGCCTTGAACCCCTCCAGGGATGGGGCAGCCACAGCTTCTCTGGGCAACTTGGGGCAGGGTCTCACCACCCTCACACCAAAGAAGTTCTTCCCCACATATCAGCTTCATCTCCCTTGTTTCAGAGTCAAACCGTTTCTCCTCATCCTGTGGCTCCCCTCCCTCATCAAGAGTCCCTCCCCAGCTTTCCTGGAGACTGTTGAGGGACTGGAGGTCTCTCTGGAGGCCCTGCTGGCCATGCTGCTGGGGATGTAGTCCAGGCTGCGGGGCATTTCTGGGGTGCAGTCAAGGCTGTCAGAGCTCAGTCTCCCCCACAGCAGGAAGGGCCTAAGTCAAAGGATTGTAAAATAGGCACAAAAAAGATTTGATCCTCAGGGCCACGCAGCCAGGATGCCGTGGCATTGAGATGGGGTTTGGCACCAAAGCTGGGACGTACAGGGGGGTTAGCACCACCAGGGCAGCTCCTGCCTTGGCCCAGCAGCTCAGCACCCACCCGGTGAGAGCCAGGGGGGGCTTCCCTGTGCTGGGGGGGCCAAGGGGCCGGGGAAAGGTGCCCTCGCAAAAACAGATCATACAAACCCACTAAAACATGAGCATCTGCCAAAATCCCCTCCTCAGGCCCTGGGTACGTGCTGTCGCAGCTGTGACTCCTTCCCTGTGAAACCCTTCCCGGGCTCTCCCCGCCAAGGTCTGTTCTCCCCAGAACAAGCCCCAGTTGTACCAAAGCCATGTGTGGTGGGTGCCCAGCAAGCTCTGACCAAGGCACAGCCCACTGGGTGAGATTTCTCGACCCCCCGGGCTGAGACCCCTTTTGGGGACCTCTCCCCACTGTCCCCACATCAGGGGGGTCTCCCCACGGGGTGTGGGTCAGGGAGAGGTTTTTGTAGGACAAGCCTTCTCCTGGGGGACGTTAAGGGTAAGCAAACACTGGGGAGATGGGGCTGGGGGGGAGGGCTCTCCCTGCTGTCACCCTGCAGGGTTGACAGATCTAATGGCCAAAACGGGGCAAAAAGAAGCTGTTCCAGGGTTAGACCCGACCTGGGCACAAACGCGGGCGCTGAGAAGCTGCGGCAAAGCCCCCACTCATTTTGGCTGGAGCTGATGTTTGTGCTTTGTCCTTACCCTTCCTTGGTCAAAAGTGGAGCTGTTTTGATCTCCCGTTCCCCAGGAACCTGATCCTGGTCTTTCATCCAAACCTACCGAAAAACAGGAAGAACAAAGGTTACTCCTGCTTTATCAGCAAAGCCTCAAAGGTGTTCTCGCAAAATTAACTCTTCCTTCTACAAACAAAACAATATTTTCATTAATAAACCACTTCCACTTGGCGTGACCGATCCTCCCCTCTCCCTTCTCACCTTCCCACTGCAGCTGGGAGTTTATTCCACAAACTTCAAAGCAAATCCCACCACAGCCTGGAAACACTTCAAAAACATGGGACAGTGGGAAGAGGAGAAACAAGTATTTTAACTCCCTCTATTCCAGAGAGCGCCCACGAACCTCCTCTCCCCGGAGACCGACAGACCCATGGCAAAGGGGACTGTGAATTACAAACTCATTGCATCCATCCTGATGGGCCACTGGGACCCAATCCTTGCCCACAGCACTGCTGTGCCGTGGAGGAAACTGCTCTGCATCGCACCCCAGAGGATTAGGAGAGCGCCCAGAGCTGGAATTGGGCATTGCTGGGGCTGGAGCATTACCTGTGGCTCAATCACAATCGTTCAAGGGTCTTCCTCATTTAAGTCCCCTGTAGCCCCCCAGACTGGAAGGGCCAAGCAGAGCACGCTTCTCTCCATCTCGTTTTTAGCCCTCCCCAGTGTATTCTTGGCCAAGGGGATCGCACCCAAAATGGCAAGGGACCAAACAGGAGGGTTTTGCAACGTGCTTGCGGGAGGAAACTGTCTCCTTTCATCAACTGCCAGGTCCACCCAGGCTGTGCCTCTCGGGCTACCAGCACAGGAGGCACCCACGGGAGATGCCCAGTGTCCGCTGGGACACAAAAAGCTCGGGAGTGGCACCAGCAAAGGTCTCGCAGTTCAAGCTGGCACTGCGACTGCTCGGAAGGGACCTTTCCCGCAGCCGAGCCCTGACCTGACTCAGCAGCAGGACTTTGGTGCTGCTCTGCTTCCTTGGCTCCGGAGGGCGAGCAGGGGTTGGTGTAAACTGGTAGCGCCAGGGGTTTGAGAGGGGCTGGGCCATGGCTCTGCCCTGAGACTGAGCTCTGGAGGTGCCACACAGACACTGGGAGCTCAGGTGGGGCAGAGGGGGAGCAATCCTAGTCCTGCAGGAGACTGTGCGGCACGATGGCATCGCCCAGAGCCACCTCTCTGCCTTGTCCCGTGGAAATCCCAGCCCCACTGTGGGGTCATGCTTGCCACGGGGCAGCACAAGAAACCTCTTGGAGCAGCTCCCAGCAGCACCAGTGCCTGGGGACATGGGGGACTCTCTGGTGACGCCCTGGGCACTGGCTCTGCCAGCGAAGCACCAACAGCCGAGGTATCAGCGGGGCCTTGGGGAGCGCTCCTCGCAGGAGCAGAGGGTGACAGCAGAGAGGTGATGGGGGCAGCAGATGAGGGTGGCAGTGCCAGGGCTGCGGGCGGCTGCAAGGACACGGCGGGGGGCAGGGTTGCAGGACACACTCCAATTTCATTTTAGCAAAGCTGATTATTATGGCAAACACGCCGTGGATTTGTCTCTTCCGTTCCCCTTACTGTTCATTTAACCAGAAACTTCTTTCAAATTACATCCTTCTATTTCTGTGCCTTTGTGTTAATCATTTCCCCAGAGAATTGGTGTTTAATTGCTGTCTAATTTGCATAATTATGCATATTAATCTATATACCTAATGAATATTCATAATTCTCATTTAGATTTTGTTTTCTAATCAAAAATTTCCAATGTGATTACTGTGCAGAGCAGGGATAAGCCTCTAATAATACCTTGCATACTAGGGAGAATTACTGCCAATTCTCCCACCTCCTACTTCCTAGAATAAACTTTTGCTTTGCTAATGTGTTTTTCTAAAGCAATTCATCTGCATACCCTGCAAACACCAGCGGAGACCAGGAGGCAGAAACGCTCCTTCCATTCATTTTGCTTTCCCGGGTGTTTCTAAAGCTTCCCAACGGTCAGGAACCGCAGCCTCAGCCTGCCTCAGCAAACTGGCCCCGTGGCGCTGGAAGGACGAGGACCGTGGCACCAGCCAGGCTTGGGATGTGGCCAGTGTCCCCACACAAGGTCCCTCGGGACCCCTGGAGGCAGAGGGGAAGCTGGGACACCGAGGTCCTGACCCCCACGCTCTTCCCTGCACCCCACAAGATGTGGCTCCTGAGTCCCCCTGCCCTCCCGCAGAGCCACCCCTCCCAGCGGCAGAGGAGCATCCCCAGGCCAGGGTACACTGGGACGAGGGTGCTCAGTGGGGCAAGCTGGGGGGCTCTGGTGGGAGATGGGGTGCCTGGAAGCCCGGCATGAGTTTTTTGCCAAAATTCCTGAGGAAAAAAACAAACGACCCACTGCAGGGCTCCCCAGGGAAGGAGGGAAGAGGACGTGGTGGGTGGTAGAAGCGACAGAAGCTGAGACTCACGTGTCCCCTAGCCACGGAGAAACCTCCACAAGTGCCCTCCACGCCGCGGTGCCACCCGCACACGCCAAAACCAGCATGCGGGCACCGCGGCAGGCTGCCGCTGCCAGTCCCGGGCACCCTGCTTTCCCCCTCACTGCTCTGGAGGGACAAAGAGCCCCCCAGTAGCCTCCCAGCACCAGACCAGTGCAACCCTGAACTTGCGACTGGGCTGCAGGCGGCCAGACCCTGCAACAGCAAACCCACCCCCGAGGCAACCCAAAGGGATTTTTTTTCGCCTCCGGACGCTGGCGGTGAGGAGGTGGTGGGGCTGCCAAGGTGAAGAGAGAGGTGATGGCTCTCCAACCCGAGTGGCACATGGCTCTGGCAGTGGCCCCGAAGGCTGGCTGTGGCTGTGCCAGCGTGTCGCTGCGGGGCCAGCCCCGCTGTCCCAGCGCCTGCTGGAAAACAGGGTCTCGTGCCTTCCTCGAGCTGCAGCCACCGGCATGAAAGGTGCTGGCAAAAATCCCCATTTCCAGCCCGCAGGTGTTTTAAGGATTCAGAGATTTCTGGGATGAAGCCAGGAAAAAAACCAGACTGCCCGCTTTCGACTCCTGGCATCTGTCCTACATCCAGTGCCAACCTGCTCTTCCCTCCCTTCCTACTGGGAGGAAGGTCTGA
The DNA here is from genome assembly GCA_013400555.1 of Jacana jacana. Taxonomy (NCBI): domain Eukaryota; kingdom Metazoa; phylum Chordata; class Aves; order Charadriiformes; family Jacanidae; genus Jacana; species Jacana jacana. The sequence continues at coordinate 48,269 of VZTM01031659.1, forward strand.
GATTTGGCAACAAACACCCCGTCAGTCCTGTGAAACCACAAAGTTCGGCCAAAGGCAGGGGCTGCTGGAGAAGCCCCCACCGCTGGGGTTTTTCTACATTCACACCAAAAAATCCCTGAGGATGGTGCCACCACCAAACGTGGTCCCACACCCCAGCCCTCAACCTCATTGGTGGTGCTCACGATCCCAGCTTTCCTGTGGGCACCGAAGGGGAGGAAGAGGATGGGGAAGGAAGAGAAGGCAGAGGAGCCTGGGGAAGACTCATGCATGTCCTGGATGTGGCTCAGGCAGCCCCATGCCGGTGTCTGGGGGGCTCTCCCCCAGTGTTTGCCCAAGGGCACCCAGTGTCCCACCAGGACCCTGTTGTCCCAGCGGCTTGGGGGACAAGGCCAGGCACTTGGGGATGGCCAGGAGCACCTCGGGGTGCCCAGTGATGGCATCGCTCCTGTGCCTCCAGGGACCCCAGGTGAGACAGAGACATGACAAGCATCTCCCTCACCCCCAGCTCCGCCTCCTGCCAGGGCACCCATTACCCGCGTTAAAGCCCCCTAAACCCGAGTCACCAAGCCAGCTCCTGTCAAAGCTCAGGTCGCGGGAGCCGAGTTCCCTAGGTACAAATGAGCTTAATTCTGGGGCAGCCCAGCTTCTGAGCAGCTTTGCCACATTCCCCACGCTCTCCCAGCGCAGGTTTCCAGACGCCCACGTGTGCAGGCAGCTGTCGGGAGCCAGCTTTATTTTAAAATAAACCCATTTTCCAACTAACCGAGCCGAAGGCACACTTTCCAATTCAGAAAAGACAAAAATAGGAACTACCTCCTCACTCCATTAATACCGTTATTAAAGAGCGTACATATTAATCGTGCATTTTAATAACTCTGATCATGAATATTCATAACACATTTCTTGCTCATGTTCTAATTAAAACATACTAATAGAATAAGATGTAGCTGTCAGACAGTAATTTTTCCCCCTTACGATTTCTGTGCCGCAGCGAGGAAGAGCTGACAGACCAACACCCTCCTAAGCTCTCAGCACGGATAAAAGAGTTTGTCCACGTTTCGTCTCAGCAAAACAGCCCTTTGGCTAATAACGAGCTGTAGCGAGAGTGACGGGTGACACGGGGCACCGGGAGCCGTTCCCCACCCAGGAGGAACAAAACCACTTTAAAAACTCTACCCTTAAAGGAGAAAAGGCATTGAGGTGGGTGTAGGGTTTTCTGCCCCATCCCCACAGCCCAGCAGCCACCTAGTTCCCAGCCTGGGGCTTCCAGCCCCCACCCACGGGCTCCCTGGAGCCCAGAATCCCATGCCAAGAGATGATGCTCTGGTTCCAATAACCCAAGCCCCAAAAGGCACCTGGGCATTTGTGCTGGTCCTGGAGCCGGGCCTGAGCCTCAACATCCTTTGGAGCCCAAAAAATCCCAGTATGGCACCGGGATGTGGCTTGGGGACCAGCCCCTGCTCTGCCCACCCAGAGATGGCAAAGGACATCCCGACCCACGGCCGTTGCAGTCAGGCAGAGCTCAATCCCTAACGATTCCCTCACCAGCAAAGCTCTCAGGGTGGGCATGGCAGCCGTCCCTCCAGAGCCAGAGGACACCTGGGGACACAGAGTGGGACAGTTTGCTCCTCAGACACTGTTCGTGCAACAAGTTCCAGTGCTTTTTCTCACAAATCCTGCAGTGAGGACACCCAGAGAACATGCACCACCTCCAGCAGGCTCAGATGACTCCAAGGCACCAAGTTTTTGGTGTCAGGAAGAGGGTGCAGCGAGGGGACTGTCACAGCAGCCCCGTGGGTGACAGTGGGGGACGTGGCCAGGGGTGCTGCGTTGCTGGAGCTGCGGCTGAGCGGCTCCTCTCTGCCCTGGACCAGCCCGGCCTCCACAGCCTGCCAGCATCAGTGCACCTGACCTGTTCCGATTCCCACCAAAACCAGGAGGCTGGGTTCTTTGGGGGTTCTTTGTTGGGTTTTGGGATTTGTTTTTTTTTAAGTCTATTAAAAATATATGGGCCAAGCCCCTTGTGTGCCTGGGCAAGGTCTGGGAGCAGGCACAGATGCCACCAAGATGGCATCTCCCATCTTCAAGGGTCAGTCACCCACAAGGTGCCCCCAGCAAGTTCTGAAGTTCAAAATTCAGCTTGGCAGCTGCCACAGTGGCCACTGCCGGAGCAGGACAGGGACATGGTGGCAACTGGGAATGAAACCCCCGCAGCCAGCAGCCCACCACGCTTATGGAGACATCGAACCTCTGCCAGCCCCCAAGAAGAGCGAAGCCACCTCCATGGGAGGTGGGACAGTAGGAGCCGCCACGGAGGGAGACACTGGTGCCACTGTAATTTGATTTGGAACAGAGGTGACAGAAGGCTGCTTGATAAACACTTCCAAATTAAGCGGCTTTGTGTCCTAATCGCCCTGGCGATCAGCCTCGCAGCAAAATCTCCACTAAAAGGGATTTGAAATCAATAAAATTAGTCGACTAGTAATTAGCTTTAGTCCCAGTCAAACCAGCAAAGTTGTTTTTCTTGGCGAGAGTTGGTTCCCCGGACACTGGAAGGAAAAACCCACCAGAGGCATCTGGGCATGGGGGGATCCCCTGGGACCTGTCCCTGGGTGCTGGCAGAGCCCCTGCGAGGGGACTGGGGGCACTGGGGGCACTGGAGGCGCCCACTGGCTCTGGCTGTTTATTTACCAGCCCCGTCCACCCCCGAATAGGAAAAAACAGCCATGAATGGACGGCAGCCGGTAGCTGTTTACAGGACGTGGACTGTGGATGGGACTATACAATTTGTTCACTTCCGTTTCCCGGCACATGACAAAACAATTTAAAAAACAAAAATAAAAGGTAAAAAAAAATCCCCCAGAAGCAAGCACTGCAAAACACCTCGGGGCAGCACGGGGTCTCCAGCGATGCCACCTTGGTGGCCCCTGCTGATGGGACAGACAGGGAGTCCTCGTCCCAGGTAGGGGAGCTCCATTTCATAGAATCATGGAATCTTCTAGGTTGGAAGGCGCCTTTCAGATCATTGAGTCCAACCATCAACCCAACCCACCACTGACCCACGTCCCTCAGCACCACATTTCCCGGCTTTTAAACCCCTCCAGGGGTGGTGACTCCACCAATGTCCTGGGCAGCCTCTTCCAAGGATTCACAAGCCTTTCTGAGAAGAAATTGTTCCTAATCTCCATCCTCTACCTCCCCCAGGGCAACCTGAGGCATCTTGAACCTCTTGTCCCATTGCCTGTCCCGTGGGATAGCAAACCAATGTCCCCCAGCTACACCCTCCTCTCAGGGAGCTGCAGTTTCATCCCCTCTGCTGCCTTGACACTGGCCCAAAGCTGGGTGCACAGCTCAGCTCTGCTGGGAGTGCTTTGGTGGATCTCGTTTGAGAGTGGGCAGTTTTATGCCACGACCTCAGTGCTGGTAGCCAGAGCCCAGTGCTGGGTGCAGGCCGCAGCGTGGCTGGAGGCAGGATGGGAGGGCTGGAATGAAGCAAGTGCTTCTCGGGGCGTGCTGCCCCCAGTCCCACAGTTGGAGGGATGTGGGAGTGATCCCTAAGGATGAGCACCCAGATGGTGAGGCGCCAGTCCTGCCTGGAGGGACACAAAGCCATCGTGTCACACCCCAAGAAGGCGATGGAGCTGCCAAGAAGCTCAGAGGTCCCCAGAACCCAGCTTGGTCCTGGCCCCTGTCCCTCCACATTGTCACTTTCCTGACCTGGCCTGGGTGGGTTGAGGCAGCACAAGTGGATGCTCCACACCACAATGGCCCTGGGGCACGGAGGGCAGCAACACCATCCTCCAGACCCAGCACCCGCAGTGGGGACACACACAGTGTTGGACAAAGGGGCCGTCTCGGATCCCACAAGATTCCTGGGTCAGATTCTGCCCATTGGTCTCTGCGATGATGAACGGACCGAGAATCCCAAGCCAAGACACGCACATCCACCCTCTGTCCCTGTCCCCAGGGAGGTGCCTGCTGCTGCCTCCCCCCTCCCCAAACGCACACTCAGGGATAATTTTTGACTTAAGAAATACAAAAACAAGCTGATGCCACCACTTGGGTGATCATGAATTCCTCCGCTCAGCATCTGCTCCGGCATCTCCCGCCCCGCATTCTGGTTCAGCAGTTGCTGCACGGCCCACACGTGGAGCTGGCGTTTGGAGACATTTGGGGCTGGGGAAAGAAGATGATCCATTCCCCGTTGGCTTTGGACAAGGGATGAGTATGGAAAGAAATTAAAATTACAGCCAATACAAACCAAAAAGCCAGAAAGAGGGGAAAAAGAGCCCAAGAAGTACTTTAGTTTCTCCTGGTCTCGGTTTGGGAAATGATACACGTGGTGTTTCCAGCCCCTGCTGTGGGTCAGGACACAGGTCCATTGGAACCACGCTCCAAAGACAGGGCAGGCTCCAAGGCAGCCCCAGACTGATTTTAGGGTGCTGGGGAGACATTCCAGAAATGCCCCCAGGGAGAACAGTGAGAGTACAAAGCAGTGCCCACGCCAGGGCTGAGGAAGGTTTGAAACACAATACCCAACAAGTGCTGTTTGAGATCCTGCAGGAAAGGCCCCACTGCGTTTTGGGGGGCGTTGTTTTGGTGATCCAAATGAGATTTTGCCTGCTTAAAGTCATAATCAAGAACATCCATCACCCAGACCAGCCTAAGCCTCATCAAGGCCCTGTAACACAACTGCACACAGTGACGGTGCCAGGACAACGCTGTCCACAGCATGGCCGAGGACCGGACCCACGGCCCCGTGGCTCATAGCAGCACCGAATTGCTGGGCTACCATCTCCCTGGAGGACAGGCCAAACCGGAGAGAATTAATTAAACTAACCAAAAGCCAGTGAGACCCAGTGATTGTGCATTCAAAAGAACCTGGCCAGCAGGTGGAGGGAGGTCATCCTCCTCCTCTCCTCTGTCCTGGGGAGGCCCCATGTGGAACACTGGGACCAGTTCTGGGCTCCCCAGTTCAAGAAGGACAGGGAACATCTGGAGAGGGTGCTGCAAAGATCATCAAGGGAATGGAGCATGTCTCTCTGCTGAGGAAAGGCTGAGGGAGCTGGGGCTGTTCAGCTGGAGAAGAGCAGACTGAGAGGGGATCTCATCAATGCTGAGCAATAATCTAAAGGGCAGGTGGCAAGAGGATGGGGCCAGACTCTTCTCAGTGGTGCCCAGGGACAGGACAAGGGGCAATGGGTGCAAACTGGAACACAGTAAATTCCATCTAAACATGAGAAAGAAATTCTATTCCTGTGAGGGTGGCAGAGCCCTGGCAGAGGCTGCCCAGGGAGGTGGGGGAGTCTCCTTCTCTGGAGACATTCAAACCTGCCTGGACACGTTCCTGTGGGACCTGCTCTGGTGAGGAGATGATCTCCAGAGGTTCCTTCCAACCCCTGACAGTCTGTGACTCTGAAGGCAGTGAGGCCACTGGATCTCCTGAGCGCAAGCCTCGTCCCTCCAGCAGAAAGGGACACAGAGCAGAGACAGTCTCACCTCCCAGCCCCTAGGAAAGCCAGGGAGATGCCACACAGAGAAAGAAAACAAACCTGTGATGACAACCAGAGGGAAGAAAATAAACTTTAAAGCTCAAAACACTTCCCCCAGCTGTGAAAACAACTGCACAGTGATGACCAAACAAGAGCAAAAAGGAGCAACATGAAAAGGGGACAGAGGACAACACGGTGCTTGACCAGTCGGTGCTTTCAAAAGGGATGAACCCACCACGTCCCTTGTCCCCAGCCTCCATCCCAGCCCAACAGCCCAACTGTGCTCTTCCAAAAGCGGGATGCCAAGGAGTGTCTGAGGAACAAAAGCGCAGGGAAACAGGCCAAGAATAACATCGGTTTGAGTCAGACCGGTAACAGGTGTCAGAGAACTCGCTTTTTCTTTGCTAGCCAGTTTCGGAGGAATCAGAGAATTGTCTTGGTTGAAAGGGACCTCTAAGGTCATCAACCCAGCACTGCCCAAACCACCACTAACCCGTGTCCCTCAGCACCATGTCTGCTGGCTTTTAAACACCTTCAGGGAGCATCTCTGCTGCTGTCCCCATGGATGGAAACACAGGGTGGGAGAAGCACGCGGGGCTATCCCGCACCCCGGGGACAAAGCCCATGCCTGGGGATGAGTCCACAGCTGGGGACAAACCACCCATGGCTGCTTGTAGCAGCTCTGGATAAAACCAACCCTGCAGAAGAGCGAGGAAGAGGTGGCCCAGGTGCCACAAAGCCCCTCAGCCCTCCTCAGAGCGGTTTTTGACAGGAGGCTGGGGAACACACCACTCCTCAATAGTGGGCTCTAGCTCAGGGTCGGTAAATCTCAGCACTGGACACCAGCAGTGCCTGTCACCTCGCCAGAAGTCCTTCAACCAAGTAAGAGCTTCAACCCACATGAGAGCTTCAACCTAAGCTCCTCAATACTTCCAGGCATGCAACCTGACATTGTATAACTCTATTAAATAAACATTAAAATCCATGGAGTTACATCCTTGTTCTGAACCCCAGACTCGTGCCCCTCAGGAGGCCCCACCTGAAGCCTCTAGGACCTCTGAGGGCTCCAGGAATCCTCGGTCCTGCAGCAAACTCCAACTTCTACTCATGTTCTGCATCCCACCATTCAACAACATCAACTTGTTTGCTGCCACACCACGACTGAAATCCAGCAGCCACAGCCTTATTCACAGAGCAGGGGTTTGTATCCCGTCAATCAGACAGCTCTGGGGAGAAGAGCGAGAGTAAATCCACGTCCCGTTCTTTCCAGCTCACTCATTGCTCCCCCGAGCTGCACGCTCGATGCAGACACGACGCTCACACCTACTGTTGCCCGCGGGAGGAATTCTCTTTGCCGAGCGCGCAGAGCAGCCCGGAGCCAGCGGGGAGTCACACACGGCGGCTGTGGGTCCCCCGAGAGCTCTGCATTGGCCCTGGGCTCTGACAGGCAACGGGGTGTCGCACACAGGCGCAGATGCACGGACAGGCACATCCCCACCCCCCCCCACTGTACTTAGAACCCTGTACCTCTATTTCCGCCCCGATTTGCATCTTTCCAAGTATTGTTTGATTTGCAATGTAAAACACAACTACCCTATCAGAGGTGCGACCAGAACAGTGTCCTGCTGGGGACTAGACATCCCAATTGGTTTCCCATTACCCACTGAGCAACAAAATAGGGGACAAAAGCCTGTTTAGTTATAGAGTCATAGAAGGGTTTGGGTTAGAAGGGACCTTTAAAGCCCACCCAGTGCCACCCTCTTCCCCTGCATCCTCCTTCGGCATCTCTGTGGCTTCCCCTGGCCCCACTCCAACTGCTCCACGTCCTTCTGATGTTGGTGGCCTCAGAGCTGGAGGTAGCACTGGGGGGTGTCCCCAGTGCTCCATCTCAGCTCCATCTCCCCTCTTTCAGGGTCAAACTCTTCCCCCTTATTCTAAGGCTCCTTTCCTTCATCAAGAGTCTCTCCCCATCTCTCCTGGAGCCCCTTGAGGTTCTGGAAGGCTGCTGTAAGATCTCCCTGAAGCCTTCTCTTCTCCAGGCTGAACCCCCTCAACTCTCTCAGTCTGTCCTCCCAGCAGAGGGGCTCCAGCCCTCCCAGCATCTCCAGGGCCTCCTCTGTCCCTGCTCCAACAGCTCCATGTCCTTCTGATGTTGGTGGCCCCAGAGCTGGAGGCAGCACTGGGGGGTGTCTCCCCAGAGTGGAGCAGAGGGGCAGAATCCCCCCTGGCCCTGCTGGCCACGCTGCTGGGGATGCAGCCCAGGCTGGGGGGGGGTTCTGGGCTGCCAGCGCACGGTGCCAGGGTGTGTGGAGCTTCTCACCCACCACCATCCCCTCATACCTGACCAAAATAAAAAACAAACCAAAAGTATGCAAAAGAGCCATTTGGGATGGAACACAAGGGCTCTCCTTGGTGGGTGCCCAGCTGCTTGCAGGGAGCGGAGCCAGCCCTGCGTCCCCGCCATCGCTGCACTTGGGCGCCAGCAGGTAGGGAGCCCAGAGGCAGTTAAAAATTAGACAAATTGAAGACCGATTCCAAATAATGTGGAAATTACCTGGGTAAACAGCCAAGCACGCGCACGCACAATCACAGTGGCCTTGGTAGTTTATTTGTAGGTCTCCTCTTAGCGGGGAGAGGGCTGGTGGTTAATGACTTGTGTGCTTTACTGCTAACGAGCCAGCACTCACGCTGCAAACTTCCCTGGAGCAAGGGGAAAAAACAGATCCCAAAGGGGAGAGGAAGGCTGGAGAAAAAGCACATCCAGGAGTGCTTATTCTGCCCCAGAAGGGGAATCCTGCAGGGTGCTGGGTGCCTCACTGGCCGTGCAGGATGCCCTGGACCGCACAGGATGCGGCCCCGGGGCTGGCGAGGATAATGAGCGTGTTCCCCCAGACGATGATTCAGCCCACAGGAAGGATCATCTAAGAAGAATTGTTCGACACAATGAGGAAAACTTTCCCAAACAAAGTGTTCTCACCACCACCTGCCTCCCTCGGCAGCGCTGGGGCAAGCCTTTGCTCCAGCTTTTGTTCGCAAATAACTTCAAGACTGTGGTCACTACAACAAAGGATCCTCTTTTTGCCTTCTCCTCTCCCAGGAGCGCTCTCCCAGCGCTGCCCAGCGCAGGGAGCCCACAGCTGCCATCCTGGCCTCCGAGGGCAAGCTGGTGGCCAACACAGGAGCCACCAAGACCTCTCTGATGCTGACCCCTCCCAGTCCAGGCAGGACCAGCTACGGTGCTGGAACTGCAGGACTGCAAACCTCAGTGGCTGGAAACGCCCAACACAAGCCAGGTTTACTGCGGCATTCCTAGAGCAAAACCCCAAGGCCAAGAGCACACACGCTGCGGGGTGTCGGGGATAAGCCCATTCAGCCAAGTTTTCCCTCCCAGGGACCAGTTCTTAAGGAATTTGGTTCAGCAAGACAAGGTATTTACCTTGAGAACAGTTTAAGGACAGATGTGACCTATTTAAAGCTCTGCCAAATATTTCCATAATTGAATATACATCGATTATCTAAACTGCATTGAAGAGGGCTGTGCTTGATCTACTTGCTACTATGGAACACCACTTCCAAGAACCACGACTCTTTTTTTTTCCTCTTTAAATATAAACACTTCAAGATGTTCACCTGTCCCTTCCCCTGTGAAGAACCCACATCTTTGCACAACCATACTCCATGCCCCCAGTTGCCCGTGTCCCCCTAGAGCCAAAAGGACAAGTCACGGGAAGAGCTTACCTGAAAAAAAATCATAAAACCACCACGTTGTTTTAAGTTCTAGAGGTTTATGTGGCATGGAGTCCATCAGGAAAGTCTCAACCAGCCTCTTGAGCTCAGGAGAAATCACTGATGCACTGCACTGGGAGTTCAGGCCATCAATTGCCCTCTGAGACCCTATTTCTAATCACACATCGGCCAGGGGACACCACAAACTTGCTCCAGCCCCTTGTGCCCTGGTTCCTCTTGTCCCTAAAACCAGACCTCATCTCTCATCTCCAAGCTGCACCCTTCCTAGGACATGACATAATGGCCTCACGTTGTGCCAGGGGAGGTTCAGGATGGAGATTAGGAACAATTTCTTCACAGAAAGGGTAGTGAAGCCTTGGAAAAGGCTGCCCAGGGCAGTGGTGGAGTCACCATCCCTGGAGGGGCTTAAAAGCTGGGCAGACGCGGTGCTGAGGGACACGGGTTAGTGGAAGTTTGGGCAGGGACGAGTTGATGGTTGGACTCAATGATCTGAAAGGCCCCTTCCAACCATAACGATTCCATCACTCTCTGATTCTATGAGCCCAAATGCTGGTGAAGAGATTAAGAGACTGAGCTGGTGGTGATGGGTTGGTTTTCTAAAAAATCTAGGTCTGTCACCTGGTCTGGTTCAGTAGGTAGACAAGTATCTGAGGCCAGGTCAAGGGAAAGGACAGGAATGGAGGGGACAGGAACAGAGGGTGGTACAGCTTCTGCCAACAGCAGCATGGATGCAGCCCAGCCTCAGCAGATACTGACTTCTGGGCTCCTCCTGCACTGGGTGCAACTACATTTCACTTCCCCAACGAGGACATCACCCATCCTTGCTGTTCCCTCGCCCACAGTCTGGGGACATGGAGCCTCCCTCCTGCCCCACGGCAGGTCCCATGCTCCTGACCCTTGCTAGAGCTCTCCCTCTGCCTGGGCAAACGCATCCACACCACGAGGAGGTGCCAGTAGATGGCACTCAACATGTAGCGAGGCTCCTCTTGTTTCCAGGACTCACCAATACCTTTTTCCTGCCCGTGTGTTTCAAACCATTTCATGGGCGCAACCTTAGCATCGCTGACGGACAGCGGGGAGGAGCGGGTCCCTGGTCTCATCTCTCACGCTGAACGACAAAATAGCTCAAAATAGAGAAAACACCACTCTGCTCTTCCCAGGAAGATCCACAAAGATCTCACGGTCTCTTGTTCTGACTGTGACACTGATGAAGACCAACAATTCACCTAATTCACACCTTTCGTGTCACGCTGGGCACACACGGGCCCATGGCTGGGGCTGTGGAGGGGTGACACGGTGCTGCTGGGAAGGGTGAGAGCGGGGTTTCTGCCCCTGCTTTGCAGCCAGGGCAAGCACCCACCCTGGGGCCCTTCCCGTGCTCCCCCCAAGAGGGTCCCTGCTGGTCAGAGGAACAAGCTGGAGACACAGAGACCCATCCGATTCTCTTGTCTGTCTCTCCTCTACACAACGCCTTGTTTCCTTGGGCTTTTGTCTAGACAAGCAGTAACACTGCTTATCAGGAACACCAGTATAACTGTCCAGTAAGACTCACCATTAGGAACTTCCTCTGATATTTTTCTTCGAGTTTGCTTTCTCTAAACTACCAGAAGCTCAAAGGGATTTTTTCCTCCACGAGCAGAAAGAGCTGCCCAAGCCCTAAGTGCCAAAGCCCTGGTCTGAAAGGGGTTAAACACCTGGAGTTCCCTGGTTTGCTGGGATGGTGAGAGCTGAGCCCAGTGACTCCTGGTAGACCTAGGCGAGATGCTGGGTGTGCTCACCAGGAGAAGCTGCTGTTCTGCAAAAAAGCGTCTGCACTTTCAAATTTGGGGAAGAATATATATGTATAAAACTGAGAACAAACATTGAAATCCAGCGGTAGCCTCGGCCAGGAAAACCCTGCAAATGTGAAGGACCAAAATCATCACCAAAGTGATCATCACCCTGGCCATGGACCACACTCCTTCCAGCTCCTCACCCTACCGGGGCCACGAGGGAGTTCAAGGCATTGCAGCACTTGCTGCTCTGGAGGGACGGAGAGGATCCTGCTCACTCTGCATTTGTCTTCAGCAAGTTCTGGGGCTCACCGGACTTTCCCGGGGCTGCTGAATGTGTAAGATGGCAGGAAACCCAACGAAAATCAGTTCCCCATTTGGAGCTCAACGTGCCCCAGAAGCCCCCAGGCCGGGGCAGGCCAGGGTGGATGGGAAGAGGAAGACCTCAGTCGGCAGCAAGCGACCGTCAGCTCAGCTGTTTGCAAAACCACAGCTCCACACCTCGCACTCTCCGGGGGAGACCACAGCCCCATCTGCTTCTGCCACCGTGGCAGAGGGAGCAGGTCAGGGGCTGGAGGGGACAGGGACAATCGTCCCCATGCAAGATGCTCCACTCAAACCCAGGGAGAACTGAGGAGAAAATAAGGTCATTGTAAACCTCTCTGGTGCCCAGGAGCCCCTCTGCTGTGAGGACAGGCTGAGACTTGGGGAGTTCAGCCTGGAGAAGAGAAGGCTCCAGGGAGACCTTGGAGCCCCTTCCAGTCCCTCCAGGGGCTCCAGGAAAGCTGGGGAGGGACTCTGGATGAGGGAGGGAAGCCCTAGGATGAGGGGGAAGGGTTTGACCCTGAAGGAGGGGAGATGGAGCTCAGATGTGGGGAAGAACTTCTTTGGTGTGAGGGTGGTGAGAGCCTGGCCCAGGCTGCCCCGAGAAGCTGTGGCTGCCCCATCCCTGGAGGGGTTCAAGGCCAGGTTGGAGGGGGCTTGGAGCCACCTGGTGTGGTGGGAGGTGTCCCTGCCCAGAGCAGGGGGTGGCACTGGGTCCTAGGGCTTTCAGTTCCCTTCCCACCCAAACCAGTCTGTGATTCCATGACCACCACACTCGAGGGTTTGGCTGTGGAGCCACAGCCCAGGCAGCTCTGACCAGGAGGAGGAGGCCACGTCTGCCTCTGGTGACCTCACACAGAGGTTTCACTCTCCAGTGGGAAGCTAATTCTGGGCTTGCATAATTCTGTTCATCCTGCCCATTCCCCCTTATCTCAGCAGCATCCCACAGCCTCAGCTGCTCCCCGGCACCCCCAGGGGAACCCTGTCCACTGCAAAGCACACAACACACTGCCTCGCTTAAACACAAGCCCACACTGATTTAAAACTAAGCAGTGTGGCTTTCCCACCTCATTTCAAATCAAGCACCATTTGTAGCAATCCAGGTAAACTGGTTTCTCTCCAGTTCAAACTAGAGCCGTTCGAATTAAAGCAAACCCGTCTCCAGAGAGCTGAGCATCACCCCGATTTGTTTCAAGAAAAACACCCCACCAAGTCCCTTGTAGGGAAAGGAAACCTCAAACCAGGTGGTGTCACCCACCCAGGGCAGTGAACCGTGCCAGCCCCCGGCTCCCAGCACGGGGACCGCAGTCACCCCCTCGCTCCAGACACCCCTGGCCAGCAGTCACCTTCGTTGTGTGCCGGAGCCGGCATCCAGCCACCCACCCTCCTCCTCCTCTTGCCGTGCCACTGCCCGCAGCTCGCTTTAATGGGTTTTAAGGGACTCGCATACAGGTTACGGGGGAAGGCAGGGAAGCAGCAGAAAAACACAGGCTATTCTTGCAAATTCATGCCTCTTGCTCCCAAACCAGGATCCCGTGTCCTCAAGCAGCGTTAGCACTCTGCTCCCACAGAGCGGGATGGCAGGTACAGAGCACAGGGAGCAGGAGAGAAGGAGCCCTGAGGACTTCCATCCTGACACTGCAGCCCTCCTGCCCCCAGATCCCTCAAGAGCAGAATTCCCAAGCGATGCCCTTGGAATGATTCTCTTCACCCTCCATCCTCCCACCCTCTGCCAAAAGAAAACCCAGCCTCGCCAGATGTCTGGCAGGCGACCTACCCCAAGAGGGCTTGTTCTGGGATGCCATGTCCACCGAGGAGCCAGCAGCCGTGGAGGGGTGCCGAGCGGTCCCAGCACCCTGTGCCAAGCGGTCCCAGCACCCTGTGCTGAGCGGTCCTGGCCCCAGACTGCTCCTCCCACTGCCCGGAGCTCCAGGGAGGAGGTTCCTCCGTCCCTACCCACTCCTGCCTGCCTTTGTTTGGGAGACTATAAAGGAGTTCACTCTAAGGACAAGCCAAGGCAGTTAAAAGAAAGTTAACGGGCTTTATGGAGTGGATTAAGTTTACCCAGGGATTTTATGATGTGCTGCCCAGAGAGCAAAGAGCAACCCAGCAGCATCTTTCCCAGACCTGTTTCGCTCCCAGGCTACGAGCACTCTGGGCAATGGGAAACACGGGGCAAAAAACTCCAAAAACCTCATGTATGTGCCTTGGTCACGCTCTTATCTGCAGATTTTACCTCCTTAACACAAGCCCTTTAAAGGTCTTTGCACCCCTCCTGCCAGCAGGGCTCCCAGTCCAGCCCACTGCAGCGGCTCCCGCAGCAGTTGTTTGCCCTCCAACAAAAGCCACCTCCACCCAGTCCTGCCTGGCTCTGTTGTGGTGATACAGGGTATTTCTTTGGCACGGCCCCGGTCGCTGTTTATTGTCTTGCTTTCCTTTATCTGCAGATCTCAAAGCATTTTATAAATGTTAAACCTCAAAGCCTCTCCAGGGAACAGAACTGTTTCTAGCTATTGTACATATGGAGAGACGTGCCCAGAAATGAGGGCAGAGCTGGAAAGGCAGCAGCAGCGGCCAGAGCCGAGACAGGCTTTCTTAGCACAATGTAAAGAAGCGCAGATTATCCCTTAAGTACCTGAGTGGACAGACACATCTCAGCTCTCACCCCCCGAGTTCTCCAGCCGCCTCGGGGACCAGCCCTCCCGCTCGCCGGCTCAAATGCTCTGCGCCCTGGAAGGCACAGAACTTTGCACAACTGGCAATCCAAACCACAACGTCTCACTCATCTCTCAGTTTTCTTCTTTGGGTAAAAAAGCACCAGTCCTACAGTTTCAACTGCTTAGAAAATTATTTAAAGAAAACAGAACAAAAAACCAAAGTGCTTTTAAAAATACCAAGCAAGCTGGGGGGGAAGCGCTGCTCTCTGCTCTGGAGCTGACCCAGGCGGCGTGCTGGAGGAACCTCTGGTGCCCGGGTCCCCTTGCCATGTGGCACGTGTCCTGCTCTCAGAGGTCCTCAGTTCCAGCATGTTCCCACAGCTCCTCATCTCTTTCCCCAGCTTTATTTCCCATGCACTTCAGCTGAAAGGATCCCAAGGAGCTGCAGGGAGTGGGAATTCAGCGCCATCCAGGCTTGGCTTTTCCCACCGCTCCAGGGAAACGTTGGTGAGGAACGGTCCCAGCGCTTCACTTGGGAAATCACTGCCTGCAGACCCCAGCTAGGGGAGAAAATCCAAATAACTGAGTGTATTGGGCTGGGAAGGAGCCAGCACAAGGGTGCCCTAGCTAGGAAACCCCAGCTTGAAAACCTCCGAGGAAGGAGATGGAGCAGCCCAGCAGCCGGCACAAGCATCCTCTTGGGATGCATGAGCTCCTGCACGACCTGAAACGGCTCCACTCAGGCTGTCAGGGCCTTGGGACCAGCCCTTACAAGAAGCAAGTTCAGTGCCTGGCTCAAACAATCTCCAGTTTTCACTGCAACATGCAATCACTTTGCTTGTTCAAGTTTGCTGTGAGCTCACAGCTCCGGACACCTGAGATGCCTCAATTCTCAGAGGACCCAAGCCCAGGATTCCTGCAGCTTCCGACCCGCTCCCAGTGCTCTGCACCACAAGAAACCTGGAAAAGCAAAGCCAGCTACAAAGACTATATAAAAACCACACATGGCAGAATTCAGGACTCGTTTCCCTCCCCGAGCTGCTCACATCCAAGTGGTGTTCCCAGCATGGCACAACTCCATGTGGACCAACTTCACACTTCCCTCGAACTCCCGGAGACTCAGCACAGGGAGAGCAGCACCTCTGTGCCATCAGCCCGGAGAAGGGGGAGAACTGTAAACAGGCCAGGCAACTTCCAGCCTCTTCCACGGCTCCCCTGTGGCCCCACTGGGGGAGCGTTCGGAGCCAGCGGGGCTACGAGGCCACTTTTTGCCACCAGGGAGAGGACAAGCAAGACCCTGCAGGCATCTTGGCTCAAACCAGCAGATTAAAAATAAACGAGCACTGAAGTTTTGAGTTCTGAACTAATAGAAACCGAGAGGACTTCGGCAGGATCGCTGCTGACCACAGGCAGCAAAGGCTTCTTCCTCTTCAGCTGTTTCGCCCCTGGGTGGCTTTTGCAGGTCGTGGCTGCAGCCGCTCGAGCCTCAGCGGCTGCTCGTTACATCACGGCCCAGAAGACACTAACAAAGGAAACCAGCCAGCACGGGCTCCACCGCAGGGCATCCCGCTTGGCCAGAAGGAGAATTCAACTCAACCAAACCCAAAGCGGGAGTCTTGCACCCCAACTTCAAGCAAGAGGATGCAAAGCAGACCTGAGCTGTTTGGGCAAGGAGGAGCCGTGGCCGGTAGCCATCCGGGCCCTGGGTGCTGCTCCCCAAGGAAGCTCACTCAACCCACAGGTCTGTCCCAAAGGTTTAGATGGGCTGAGTTCACCAAACCACCACCCTGCCCCTTCTCTCCACTCTGCACACCTTTACTGCCCACTGATTTCCAGGGACGGGCTTAATTAAAACTGTGATGGGTCTCACAATACCAACAGTGAACTAACTGTTCAAGATGGACAAAGAGGAGGATGGGGAGGACAAGAGCCAGGAGATTGATGGTGAACACTGTGCAGATGGGACCAGTGCAAGTGATGGCAGAGCACACACAAGGACAGGAGCTCAGGACATGCTTCCTCCATGCCCAGCAGTGCTGGATGCCTCACTTCCTCCAGTGTGGAAATGGCTTTCACCCCACACAGCCCCAGGCTCAGGTGAAAACTCTGGATTGCCCCAATTAATACCTTCACAGGGGCAGAGACAAAACATCTGGATGGGAGGGCAAAGCTGCTGGTGGTCTGGACTGGACCAACCTTGCACCTGGGTTGCGTGGCATCCCAAGGCATCCATAGCAACCCAAGGTGTTCACGGCATCCTGAGGCATCCACAGCCTCCCAATGTGTCCATGGCATCCCAAGGCATCCACAGCATCCTGAGGTACCCAACATAACTCCTGCAAGCACAGAGGTGCTCGCCCTCCCTCCCATCCACAGCACTACCAGAGCCTCGTGCCTTCATCCCCAGCACCTGTGAGGCTGGTGGGAGCTGCTGGTGCAGCCCGGAGATGCCCAGCCCTCCCAGGGCACAGACCCTGGCTCTTCCCAGGAGAGTTTTTAAGAGTTAAAGCAACACCGGTAGTGGGATTGTCAGCAGCACAAATGCACAATCAGGAGGGGAAGATGTGGGGGGAAAGCATCCAACTGGCGAATATAATACTTGGAAGGAAAAGCAGATTTTTAAAAAAATAAAAAATGAGGGGGTGGTAAAAAAAAAATCTCAGGAAGTCATCTAGTCATTCCTGCTCTTTGCTGAAACAATAGACTCGGGATGCTGGCAAAGTTATAAATAATCCTGCTGGCTACACAACACAAATACGAGACAGGAGCAGGGTAACTATCGCCTCGATGGAAAAGTGACTCACCACCTTCTTACAGCTTTCCCAAAGAAGGGCAAACACCGTGGCCCCACTCCTGCCCGGTGCCGTCCCGGTGCAGGGGCTCCATCGGTCGGTGCCCCCGTCCCCAGAGGGAGGAGCAGCTTGGTGTTCTGGGAAAGGGAAAGCAAAACCCCCGCAGCTCCAAGACACCCTGCGTGTCTCCATCCCAAAGCAGACCCCGCAGCCTGACAGTGGGGGAACAACGGCAAGAAAAGCACTCCAGTTGGGGAAGATAATGGGAAGCCACTAACTCCGCCACATCCTTCTCTTCTCAGAAAAGAAGCTGCCCTGCGAGCCGGTTTGGCTGAGCTGTTTTCCAGATCGCTCCTCCAAAACCCTAGAGCGAGCGCGGAGGTGAGCAAAGCCAACGTGCCTCGAGATGCTGCTGGAGCTGCCTCAGGCGCCCACAGCTCCTGCCCCAGGGGCAGCACTGGGGGATGTACACAGCCCCTCCGGCCTGGCAGTTCTCGTAGAGAAGGGAGGACACATCTTTCTGGGCACCCAGGACAGCCCTGTGCCGGCTCCAGGTCCATGGTCCATGGCACTGAGCATAAAGTGCAGCAGCCCTTACACCAGGACCAGGATGTCGAGCAGAAGGAGACCTTGTGCCAAGGGCAACTGAGAAAGGGAAAGATCCTCCCAACTGCAGACTTGGATCATTTGGAAGTGACATAAATTCTCCTTTTTTTTTCTAAAAATAAAAAAAATTAAAAAGGGGGGGGCTGGGGGGAAAGAGCTTCCTGACTTGTTATTCCATTACCCAAATCTGGAAAGGTAATCATATTAGTTCAGCTGCATTAACACAACAAAAAACCCCAACAAAAACTGTCTTTAAGATTGAACTGATCTCCGAGGGGCCAAGAGAAAGGAGAACAGAAGTCAGAAACCTGTGGCAACCAGCCCTCCCTGTGAGCCCCGTGGCCAGCCTGACCCCAGAGCCCTCCTCCCGAGGCTGCACCGCAGAGGCAGAGGATGTGAAGTAATCAGGATACAAAGTGATTTTTAAGGGTTTGTTTTTTGCCAGGTAGGTAAAGCAAAAGGTCACCAAGAGCTGTGTGAGGACACCCCGTGCAGCAAAGTCTGAGTTTAAATGTTCCCCAGACCAGGAGAGGCCAGGGCACAGTCCGGGCAGCTCTAATGGGCTGCAGGGCCGTGCTGCCATAGACCCAGCCGCCGCACGGCTCCCAGAGCAGCTCCTCTTCCAGCAGCACGAGCGGCAGCGAGATGCCCCGGCTCCTGTTTTAGGGTGGCTGGGGCACACTGTCCCACGCTGCTGGAGAAGGGATGGCCACAGAAATACCGCAGCCCCACTCCACCAAACTGAAAAGCTTCAGCCCCCAGCTCAGACACTGGCCGGGGGTGGGGGGCAAGGAAAGGCCCACGGTCCCGGAGAGAAGCCGGGGCGCACCATGCACAGCCCCATCCTTGGCCGGCTAGGGAACCGAGCCAACAGCCCTCCCCAGCTCCTGCTGTGGAGACAACGGTGGCTCAGGGTCTGCATGGCCGGGCCACTGACTTGTCTTTCGAAAGGAAAGGCGCCCGTCGATACCAAAGTCGGGAGAGGACGCAGCGGTGAGGGCTGAGCGACCACGGCTGAAACCCAGCCGCGCACGGAGGCTCAGCAGCAGGGTCTTCTCCTCGGCCACCACCAGACCTGCCACCAAGGACACACTGTTTGAGACTAAATCTCATACACGAAAGAAAGGAATCTTGCTTTAAAACTTTTTAGGAAGGTAAAGAAAAATACAACCCCAGCCCAAAAAACCCAAGCGCGTGTGACAGGGAGGCGTGTCCACCTTCCCACAGCCCCTCGGGCTGAATTTATCCAAATTCACCATTTGGATAAAATCCACTTTCACATTGAAATTCAGCTGGACTTTCAAATGCAAATACAAGAAGAGCAACATATGGTAGAGGTTAGTACATATTTCTCCTAATGAAATGGCATGCTGCTGTTTTGTATAACAATGTTAACGGGGCATTAAGAAGCTTTTTGAAGAAAAACCACCTCACTTAAAAAGAAAAAAAAGCAGAAAGGGCCCAGCACCTCCCCACTCTCCAAGAACGGTCACACACACCCCCCACAAGGACAGGCTCTGTCCCTTGTCACAAGCTGAACCACCCATTGCCGCCCCCCCAGCCCCCAACAAGTAAAGAGGTGACTGGGAACATCAGTGTCCTCCAAGGCCTGTCCTGCAGGAGTTTGCCTGGGTCTGGGTCCGCCCATGGGTTGTCCCCTGGGGCACTCCTGGATGCCACCACATCTGTGACCAAAGAGCACTGTGATGGAGACCTGGGGGGGCTTTCTGAGGGGAAAACCTGCTCCAATTCTTTACTATGAGGGCGGTGAGGCACTGGAACAGGTTGCCCAGAGAAGCTGTGGCTGCTCCGTCCCTGGAGGGGTTCAAGGTCAGGCTGGAGGGGGCTTGGAGCAACCTGGTGTGGTGGGAGGTGTCCCAGCCCAGGGCAGGGGGTGGCACTAGGCAGGCATTAATGTCCCTTCCAACTCTAACCATTCTATGATGCTTCATCCCTGGGGACCAGGGATGAAGGGTGGCCAGAAGATGCTTCAAAAGGAAGGAAGAAGAGGAACAGTCCTGCCTCAAGTGGTGGCCAGCGAGCTCCAGACAGCCACCACCAAACCTGCTGCCACCAAAGAAGACCCCTGGCTCACTGGCCTTTCCCAACGCCCTGCAGACAGGACACAGGGAGCATCACCCGCCTTCCCGGAGGGTTCTTCCCCTTCAGGATGGGCTGAGGTTTTGCAGATGACTGTCCTTTCCCTGCTATATACGACACCCCCACCTTGGCAGGCGTATTGGGGTGCTGGAGGCTGCCCTCCTCCACTCCTGTGTGTCCCCCCAGTATGAAACAAGGCACATTTGTTTCTTTTCCATTCCTGTCTAACCATGAAGACTCCCCTGCCAGAACGAGCTTATGCCACATTAACTTCACCTCCCTCTTGCTCCTGACGCAATCTCCAGCTAAATTTAGAGGGAGCCGTTGCCTTAGGTCACTTTGGAGGTGGGGATGCGCTTCTCAGGGTTAACAGGCAGATGGACAGTATTTTTTTAGATTTTTCTCCCTGCTAGCTTTGGAGCTGGGTTACCTGGAGAGTTAATTGAAAAATCTGAGATGAAATAAAAGGGGAGGAAAAAAATAAAGTCCTGAACTGCCTCTTTCCCTCCTTTTGTGGGGGAGCAAGGCTCTGTAAAGACATCCTCCCTCCAGAAGCATCAATCACGGCAGCCCAAAGAGCCTCAGAACAGCCGCTACAAAAAGCCTCAAAAGCCAAATCAAGAAATTCTCACTCACAGTTCAGCTTTTTCCTCTTCTGCTGTTTCTGTGTATGTATTTCCACCCTGCAAGGCCACCTGGGACAGATAAACCCAGAATCTCCACAGCCAGGCGGCAAAAACACCGGATCGTGTCCCCAAACCCAGGTTGAATGGATTTAAGATGGTGAAGACGCAATGGCCACAGCAGCCGCTCCCGCCGTCGCCCCAGAGAGGACAGACCCTGGGCACCACTGGCACGAGCCCTGTCCGACCTTCGGCTCCCCCAGCACAAACACAGTGACAAACTCTCAGGCACAACAGCATCTTCATGTCCTTTTGGGGGATGGGGGGGGGGAGGCTGGGTGGCCCCAGAAGCAGCTCCCCGTGCCACCACCACTGCCAGATGCGCACGTTTGGTGCCACGAGAGCTCTGTGCCCCAGGTGATGCCCCGTCCTCAGCACTCGCTCTGCTCCCAGGCCCCTCCACAATTACGCATTCAGCGCCACAATATATTTCACACTGTATTTCATGCCTCATTTGGCAACAAAATTAATTAAAGCAAGTCAACACTGAAGGAGTGCAGTACCTTTCCTCCCTCTGTGGCATATATAACTCAATTTGTTTAAGCTAATGCGCTAATCAAGACTTGCAAAGTATTTGGGAACCGTTTGCCAGAAGGAGCAGTGAAAGGTGAGAGGCTCTCCACGCTGGCTGGTCTCTGGTGGGAGGTCCAGCAGGGGCAGGAGTATCCACCCCCTGACCGCAGGCTGGATGCAAGCACTGAGGAGAAGCCCCACTCTCTTCAAATGCCATAGCTTCCCCGACAGCACCAGTCACCAAAGGACAACTCCGTTCAGGCTACCACATTGTCTTAGGGGGTTTTGCAGCCTCTGAGGTGCTAGCCAGGCCATCCAGAGGGACCAAGAGAGGTTGGAGAGGTGCTGCCTCCAGATCTGGGGCCACCAACACCAGAAGGACAGGGAACCTTTGAGGCAGGGACAGAGGAGGCCCCAGAGATGCTGGGAGGGCTGGAGCCCCTCTGCTGGGAGGACAGGCTGAGACTTGCGGGGTTCATCCTGGAGAAGAGAAGGCTCCAGGAGCCCTCAAGGGGCTCAAGGGGAGGTGGGGAGGAACTCTTGATGAGAGACAGGAGCCACAGGATGAGGCGGAAGGGTATGACCCTGAAAGAGGGGAGAAGGAGCTGAGATCTGGGGAAGAACTTGTTGGCTGTGAGGGTGGGGAGACCCTGGCCTGGGTTGCCCCAAGAAGCTATGACTGCCCCATCCCTGGAGGGGTTCAAGGCCAGGTTGGAGGGGGCTTGGAGCAACCTGGTGTGGGAACCATGACACCAAGCAGGTCACTGCCCATATTCACCTTCCAGGTTGATCAGGTTCATGACATGGCACGTTCCCAGTTGGGCTGGTGGCCTGGGGATGTGCTGGGGAAGTCCCAGCACCCATTCCCACAGCTGCTCAGATCCCTTGTCCTTGCCCCACAGGGACGGCGGGTGAGCCGGTGCTCCTCCCCACCACCCCCTCACTGTGCTCTGGGGATTTCTCAGCTATTTGGAGGCCCAACCCACACGGCTGAGAATCTGAGAGGCAGATGTGGGCAAACTTTTTGGCATAACTGAGACAGCTGCATTGGCCGCATGGCCATCACTGGCCCACCGCTCGCAGCCCTCCCTGCCACGGAGAGGGTGCTGGGCAACCCTTGGTGTGCGGGGGGGCGAACCCCCCTCCCGCGCCCGGAGCAGGTAAAACAGGCTGAGCAGAAGCTGTGAGGAGCCTCGTGCCAAGAGAAAAGAGCCACAAAACAACAGCACAGGAGTGTCAAGAAGAGCACAGCCAGTGGGTCAAGGGAGGTCATCCCCTCCTCTGCTCTGCCCTGGGGAGGACCCATCGGGAGCACTGGGTCCAGGTCTGGGCCCCCCAGTTCAAGGACAGGGAACTGCTGGAGAGGGTACAGCGAAGGGCTGTGAATTAGCTAGGGGTGCCACGCTGCTCCCACCGGGCAGATCAGCCCAGGTCAGACCATCCTCTCGCATCAGCCTCATGGGATGAGAGGACATGAGGTTTCCCAAGAGGGAAAGTGCTCAAAGCACTCAGGATTCATGGCTTCACTCCCAAGATGTTGTGTCATCATCTCCCTCTTCTAGCCAAAGTGGTAGATCACCATCACCTCTCTTGTGAAAATGTCACTTGCAAATGACATTCTTTCCTGGCTGGGTTCAGAGTCTGCTCCTGTGTTAGAAGGGTGCTGAAAATATCACCTTTTCTGGTGATTTTGGGGCACTAGTGAGCAGAGGGGATGCACCTATAGCATCCTTCAGGCGTGGGAGCACTGCAGAGTGCAGGGCCAGGGTAGCACCGAGGCCGTCCAGAGTAACAACATAACACTATGCACTAAATCCAACCCTTTAAGATACCCATTTGCTGTCTTAAGCTAAAAAAACCACCCCAAATAATAAAATTCCAACTGGAGTTTCCTTGTACACCAAGATTAGCAATGGAGATGCAGTCAGCAGAGCGACTGGTCACAGGCAGGACACGTGCTGGAGCGGGGCACCCCACAGAGCATGCAGAATTTGAAATTAGCAGCAGCCAGGTCCAGCAGAAACGCCTGCCAGACCCGCTGGGCCCCTTCCAAAGCCACGGCTCCCCTTTGAAAAGGGCACAACAAGCGTGCAGGGCTGCGCCAAAGGCAACCGGTTCCAGCCCCAGCCCCACGCTCAGGCTGCCCTGCGCGAGTGGGAGGCGAGGGGGGCTCACCTGCCCCCCAGAAGATCATCGGTAGCAAGAGGACGGCAGTGCCAAGAGCACAACGACACTAGGCACGCAATCAATAGGCAAACCAGCCCCTCGTGCTAGAAGGAAAGCAGGTGCTGGAGCTTGTACACGTTCTTTGGAGACCCAGAAGGTTTGCTCTGAGCCCAGCTTCACGTTAGCCTTAACCCAGGCACGGCACGTGGTCCTTGCAGAAGATGATGGGGTCACAGCCCCTCACGCATCCACAGTCACACCAGCACCCGACCGCCTCCTCCAGGGAGGGAAAAAGCTCTGCCAGCAGGAGGTGGCTTGTACTGCTTTAGCTCTTCTGGCAAAGTCAGAACTGGGTGCTCAAACAAGGCCTGTGTCAAATTTGCAGGTTCTAATTATCTCAGTGCAGCTTCAGCTCTGGCACCCCCGACACTCCCCAGGCTTCCCCGTGCACTATCTCAAATCCAGCCAGGAAGCTTCTTCCCCAGCAGGGGAGAACAACAAAAAAGAACTCACCCAAACCCCCCAAAAACTTCTCAGTTTTCACCCCCTGAAGTTAATTAAAGAGACACCAAGACAGGGACAGGGCTATATTTGCCTGTCCCCAGCTGCTGGAGAAGCACCGAGCTTCCGGCAGCACCATCGCTCCTGTCCTGCTTTTCCCAAGCTCATTCCTCCCATCTCCATTAGGGACTGGCTGTGCCCCGGGCAGGACACCCTCACTCTCAGCCTTGCCAGAAAATTGAATGAAAAAAAGTAAATTTGGAGAAAGGTAACAGAGAGAGAGAGGGAAAAAGGAAAACCTTCACATTTCCCCCTCAGTGCAAAGGTGCAGGAGGAACAGCCACCCGGGCGGGGAAGCCCTGGGAGCAGGAACATGGGGATCAAGGATGTAACTGGGCTGTGATGGTGGATTAATGGAGACAGGCGTGAAGATCTTCCCCTGCCATTTGTTCCCCGCTGCTTGTGATTTCCTGCTGACCTGTGTTCCCTGTCCCCAGCTTTTGGACCCTCCAAGCCTCTTCTTCCAAACCCTGCTTTCCCTATCCTGGTTAACAGGACCCATCCCATGGGAAGAACAGGGAGCAGAAAGGAGAGGTTAGAATCATAGAATCACAGAATTATTTAGGTTGGAAGTGACCTTTGGGATCATTGAGTCCAACCATCAGCCCCACCCTACAAAGTTCTCCCCTTAGATCTTCAGTGTGAGGGTGGGGAGAGCCTGGCCCAGGCTGCCCCGAGAAGCTGTGGCTGCCCCATCCCTGGAGGGGTTCAAGGCCAGGCTGGAGCGGGCTTGGAGCAACCTGGGCTGGTGGGAGGTGTCCCTGCCCAGGGCTTCAAGTTCCCTTCCAACCCAAACCATTCCATGATTCTACAAAGATCAGGAGCTTCCCGAAGGCAGAGACTAAAACAAAGCAGGAAGCCATTTAACGCACCTGATGAGCACGTGGGAGACACCTCCACTGAAAGTCCTCTAGGCTGTTACTGGCAGGGCTGGGGCTCGGCACCACAGCACCCTCCGCTCCAGCAGCATCCTCCCACACCCCGGGCACGAGCCCTACCGGCGGCAGGAATGGAAATGCCGGAGCAGCCAAGGGCTGCAGGGACCGTCTCCACCTCTGAGCTTTACAAGTTTGACTTGGCCACAGAAAGACTCTATTTTTTAATTTTTTTTACCTTTGACATAGGCTGAAAAGCAGCTTTTCCTTCGAAAGAAACGGTCACGCCAGGAGGCGGGCAAGTCAATTTTTCTGCTGCGACTTCTTTGTTGTGGTGGCTTTGTGTTTGGTGACAGCTCTGCCAGTCTGCTGCAGGGGCAGGGGCACAGCCGCGACGTAAACAAGCAGCCCCAAGTACCCACTTTTAATGTAAAGTGCCAGTTTTAAATACCGAGTCACATATTGCACACCTCATGTCTGCCTTCCATCATCTATCAAAATAGCAAGCAAAGCCCATCACTCCCACTCCAGCACAAGCAAAACATGTGGGAACTAGAGGCAGGGAGTAGGAAAACGTGATACATCCTTACTAATAAAAGCTCCTGTTTTCCTCACTATGGTAAATAGCTGCGAATGCTACTCTGCAGCCCGAGACCCGGCTGCTGACAGCGTGGCAACAGAAAGGCTGCGCTTAGCGCTTTGTAACTCTTTAACTTTGATGTTTCTACCAAAAATTCCGCAGTCGGGTGCTCTGCGAGCGAAGGGGAGCCCAGCTCCCAGCCGGGGCAGCCCCCCCTCCCGGCTCGGGAGCTTCCCGGGGGGGCTGCAGGCATGCACCGAGCCATTAGATCTTCAAACAGCTCACCCGTAGCACCAATTACAGAGACAACCTCATCTTGCACAGAATTTATTACTCTCGGTGCTGTTGCCACAGGTATCTAAGTTTGAAGGGTGTTTAAAACGGGCTTTCAAAGGGGATACAGACTCACCTCCCTCCAGGGAGAAGGCATTTGCTTTGTTCACTAGACTATAACTTAAAACTCGGTACAAGCTCCAGCTTGTAACCCTTTGAAAAGCTCCCCGCTCAGCCAGCTTCAGGTGTACTTTCTGAACTTGCCCCGATCAAAGCGATTCCCTCAACAACGAGCCTCATCTCACCCTCTCGCTCAAAGCTGGGGGGGAGGAAAGGCAAAAAATAAAAAAGCACTGAACACATTTTGGGGGTGGAAAGGAGCACGGAGCAGGAGGGGACTCTCCCTTCCAAGCCCCCCGAGCAGGGCAGCTCCCTCCTTCAGCACAAAGCAACAAGGAGAAGATATTTAACGGTGAATCCACTTAGTCAGAAGGGAAGGAGAGGGGAAAAATACAGCTCTTGAACTTTAAGCAGAACTTTTATCTGTTGCAAGAAGAATTATCTGCCAGCAGGAGACCTCCTGGGCTCCTGTTCTGACAGGACACAAACCTGGTGCCATGAAGGAGACGGTCAGACACTCCTCTCTGGATTAACCCAGGGCCTGCGGCACCTTGCACGCCCCTGTCCCTCGTTGTCCCCCCCGCCCCGCAGCCTCAGCTCGGTTGCCGAAGCAAAGGCAGCCACGAGGCCACAGCAATTGCCACGGCCGCTCTGGGGCCAGACAGTGAAACCTCCTTGCCTCCTGCCACACTCCTCCTCTCTTAATGTCAATTCAAAATGGTTATTTCCATGCGAAATTTCACACAGGCGGTTTCCTGCTAGAGGCACAGTTTAATTAAACACGCTGGGAGGGAGCTCGTTTCTGATCAGATTAGTCATTTATGAACTATGACACGGAGGGGAGGGGACAGAGGACAGGGTTTTAAGTCTTTTTCTACTGCAAATAATAAACAGTTTGGCGAGGGGAGGACGAAACCGCAGCCTTCTCGGAGCGGGACAATAGGCGTGCACTGGGCAGCCCGTCTCAAATGAAACCCCAGCAGCGAGCGACACGGCCGATGCTGGAAAGCACTGGTTGCAGCCCAAAGCCCCAGGAAGACCAACTTCCCCGCGGTGACCTATATGTGCTATAAATGCTGCAGACAGGGGCTGCCTGACGTAAGCTCCATCCTAGTGGCAATTGCTGGCTTCTGCCTTGCCAAGAAAACGCAAAGCGGAGGTGCTGAATTGTCCGTGCGGTGGGGTAGCCAAACCAGTTTCTCCCCAGTGCATTTAAGGACAGAAACGAGGGAAACAGCAGCAGAGCTTAAAATAAAACTGGGAAACAAATATAAAAGCAAAGGGATCTTGAAGCTGGAGGGCTTGCACTAATGCTTTGAATTTTCCTGGCCCTGCAGAGAGAAGCGGGGCCACCCGCACGAGCGCCAGCAGCTTGGCCAGGACAACCATTATTTGGGATTTGAAAAGAATTTGTATTCACGGCAATTTCCTAACTGTGTGATTTTCCTAGGAGCACTGATCCAAATGACCGTGCTGCCTTATTTACCAGCTGGATTCTGGAAGCAAGAGCCGTGTCTCGGCCAGTGGGGCACTCTGGCTAGGAGTCAGCAGGGTCACGGCTCCCTCGGCTCCCGACTTCCCGGGGAGGGAAGAGCTTGGAGCTCCCAGCTCCTCCAGAGGGGAAAAAAATAAAGGCTACAAACTGCCGCAGGGTTTCCCTGAGGAGGAGGGAGATGAAAAGAGGGAGGCTGCAAATTCATATGTCCAAGTGTGAGCAGAAGCACCAAACACCCATTTTTCTGGCATATTGTTTTATTATCTCGGGGTTACTACAAATAACCCCAAATAATGAAATACTGACACCATGGTGCAGACTAACGAGCTAAGAATCAGTGTCTGCTTCTCCTTTCCAGTGGAGGGGACGGGCCACGCTGTCTTTATCAGGGGCAGGGGACACCAATTGAACAGGAGGCTCTGAAAGCCCCATTAGTGAGGAAACCCAGGTGTTCCCACAAGGAAGGGGATTTAGGCTGCTAATCTCCAGGTCCAGATTACGGCATGGCTGCAAGACACTCTGCTCCCTCAGCAAGTCCAGGTCCCCATATCCAAGGACCATCTGCTCTTCCCACCACATCAGAGTTGGGGACGATTCGACTTCAAATCAAATTTGGAGCCGGATGGCTGGTGATGCCTTTCGGGATGAACCAGTATCTGATTGTACCTTCTGTCAAGTAGTGAATTAACCTAAACCAACATCAACAAACTATGAAAACAACCACTAGCCACTATCTGGAACCTTGTTTAGGGACGTCAGATCCTTCTAACAAAGTGCACTCCTGTCCATGGCACATCTCCTAAATGTCTTACTGCAGTTACTCATCCCACCAGCAAAGATCAATCCTCAAGCATTTGGGAGCAGAGAGAAGTCACAAAGACAAGACAAAACAGAAATGCCCCCTGCCCTCCACTGGTGACACCAAGACTGACTGGCCGAAGGATGCGTGGGGGAAGAGGCTTCCTCGAAACCAAGCCCTGAGCTGCATTTCCAACCTGCGATGCCAAAGGAGGAAGGGATGAAAGGACAAGAGAGCCACGGCAGAGCCCCGAGCCCAGGACACCAGGGATTGTGCAACCGCCACCAGTGCCGTTGTATAACACCAGTCCTGTTTGTACCAACTGCTCGCAGCCAGGCTCACAAAGCAGCAGCCCAGAGGAAGGGTGGTGTCAACGTTACCTTTCACTCACCCAAAAGAGGAGAAAGAGAGGGGGAGGGAAGAGAATAAAAGGTTTTGGTGTCATTTCGGCTGCTGCTCAGCCAGGCGGAGGGGGTCAGGTGGCGGTGGGGGCTGAGCCCAGCTCCAGCCCCCCCTGGCTGGCCAGCACTGCAAGCCCCACAGCCAAGCCAGCCTCCGAGCAGGAAACAAGTTAACGTGAGCCTGCTCCATTACTATGCTCTCACCAGAGCGCAGCGCGTCTTCGGCGGATTATTTTAACAGCAGAAGTCACACACAGGAACTCACAGGAGAGATCAGCTTCCATCTGGGTTAACCTAAGAGTTTTCTCCCCT
This sequence comes from Jacana jacana, assembly GCA_013400555.1. Classification (NCBI taxonomy): domain Eukaryota; kingdom Metazoa; phylum Chordata; class Aves; order Charadriiformes; family Jacanidae; genus Jacana; species Jacana jacana. The sequence goes on from VZTM01031659.1 coordinate 76,537, forward strand.
CAAATTTCCTCCAGCGCCCACTCAACAGCTTCCCTCCCTGTAAAAATGTTTGCTCCAAACCATCTTGGCATTCTGTTCAGCAGCCCCACTGAAAGCATCAAACTTCTGCGGCCAAAAAGGGCAGGAGCAGGGCAGAGGACATCTCTCCTGTCCTGCTTTGGCCCCACAGCACACAGCACCATCGATGGGGGTGGCATCAACAGGGATGGCATCCCCATCCCTGGAGGGGTTCAAGGCCACCTTGGAGGGGGCTTGGAGCAGCCTGGGCTGGTGGGAGGTGTCCGTCCCCCCAGGGCAGGGGGTGGCACTGGATACGCTTTAAAGTCCCTTCCCACTCAAACCACTCTGCAATTCTCTGATCAAAGCTCTGATCCAGAAATCCCACCCTGGTCCCCAGGATGCTGCCCAGTGTCAGGGCACAGACATTCCACCTGGCCAGGGGTGTCCCTGGCCAGCCCGAGTCAGCCCAGGGGAGAGAACGGCAGTTTTAACCATCCACAGAGCAGCAGCGTGTTTCGGCAAGAAGGGCAAATTAACTGAACTTCCTGCATGCCAGGGGCTGCAGCGAGCCCTGCACAAAGCGGCTTCCCTGGGCATCAAACACCTGGCACAGCACCACAGCGTCCACCCGGCTGGGGAATTCTCTGCTTCAGCCTCAAATCACCAACCAGCACCGTGTTTCTCAACCCAGCATGAAAAGCTCCACGCCCTTCAGAGTGTCTCCTGTCGCAGCCCCATCGCCAGCCCTCACCATCCTCCCCACAGGAGCCCTGCTCCCAAACCCCTTTGATGTTGGCACCCTGGCCCCTCTGCAGCATTTGGGCCAGTGGGGATGGACACGGCGACCTAGCACCCCACTGGGGCTGGCTGTGGGGACGCTATGACAAGACAGGACCAGTGAGGGTCTGCCCGATAGCACCCCAAAACCACAGTGGGGTCCAGCTCAGAGGATGGGGAACTGGCTCCTGTCACCCCTCCTGGGCCTCCCTGGAGGCATCTGGTCAGGAGGGGTCCCCTGAGGAACACCTGGATGCCACCCAACAGTGGGGAGCTGCTGGAGCAGACACCCAAACCAAGCTCCAAATTCCTGGAGTTTCCCTGCCCCGGGAATTAACTGGCACCAGCGTGTCCTCTCCTCTCGGTGAGGTACAGCAGGTCTCCCAGGGTGCACGGCTGCAGACCAGCGTTCCTCTAAGCAGCTTAAGAGCAGAGCAGAGCCTTGACTGTCTGCCCTCAGGCTGCTTCAGTCCCAGCGGCGAGACAACCACCTTCAGCTCAGGTGGTGACTTCTCAATTGCAGACAGATCAGCCAGAGCCACTTTGAGCACCCAGAGACACGTGGAGCAACAAGAAAATCATCCAGAGAAAGAGTAGCAAGCCACCACCAGGAAAATGCATAACAGAGTGACAGAAACCCCTCCTCTGGGGTCTCTGGAAGCAAACACAAATTTATTGCAAGAAACATATCGGTGTTAAAAAAAAAAGAACAAAAATCATGATGACTGTACCTGATCCTCCAAACTGAGTGCTTGCTAGGGTCGTGGGTCTGTTTTTTCCATTAGCCACTGGCAGGGGAAACATCTAGAAAAACAAGAAGATGAGAGAGAAGGGAAGAGAGAAGAGATTTCAGTATGTTAGTTTTACTGTGCTGCTGCAAAGGGGTCAGACTGGGCAGTGGGGGGGAGGAAGGGGGGAAGAGGAACACTTTATTGATGCAGAAAACTCTCCTTGTGTCCCTGCAGCAGAGCTGAGCTGCGGGAGGGCCAGGAGCACAGCCGTGTGCTAACACACACTACACACCCCGACGCGCGCACCCTCCTCCCCTGTACACAGCGCGGACGGCTCCTGACGTGCAACTGGAAACAATCCAAAAAGCATCTTTCTCGTGGTCAAACCCAGCAGTTTCTCCCCAAACTTATTCAGCAAAGCTCGTGCTAGAGGGTGCCAGGGAGAAAGGCCGGCTCCATTCATAAGAAACCATCAGGGAAACAACAGTGCTCAGCAAAGCCGGGTTTAGAGTCATAGAACTGCCTGGGTTGGAAGGGACCCTTCAGATCATCGAGTCCAACCATCAACCTCACTCTGACAAAAAACCATCACTAACCCCTGTCTCTCAGCACTATGTCAACCCACCCTTTAAATCCCTCCAGGGATGGTGCCTCAATCGGTTCCCCAGGCTTAAGCCCCATTCCAAGGCTTAATAACCCTTTCAGTGTCAAAATTCTCCCTCATCCCCAATCTGAACCTCTCCTGGCACAACTTGGGGCTGTTTCCTCTTGTCCCATTGCCTGTTCCTTGGGAGAATAGATGGACTCTCCCCCGGCTATCACCCTCCTTTCAGGGAGTTGCAGAGAGCAAGAAGGTCTCCCCTCAGCCCCCTTTTCTCCAGGCTGAACACCCCCAGCTCCCTCAGCTGCTTCTCACAAGACTTGGTCTCCAGACCCCTCACCAGCTCTGTTGCCCTTCTCTGGACCCACTCCAGCCCCTCAGTATCTTTTTGTGGTGAAGGGCCCAAAACTGGACACAGCCCTTGAGTTGAGGCCTCACCAGTGCCCAGTCCAGAGGCACGATCACCTCCCAAGTCCTACTCACCACACTGCTGAGACAGGCCAGGATGCTGGTGGCCACTGGGCACACTGCTGGCCCATGACGACCAACACCCCCAGGTCCCTTTCTGCCAGGCAGCTCCAGCCGCTCTGCCCCAAGCTGGTACCACTGCACGAGGTTGTTGTGACCCCAGTGCAGGACCCAATGCCCCTCAAGGCCCCAGCACCCGCAGCAGTGCAGGTGTCACTCCGCATCCCCAGCGGATGGAGTGATGGAGTCCTGGTGATGCTGGCCCTCCCCAGCTCTGGGAGGGACAAGCCCTTGGCCTTGTGGAGCAGCCCTGAGGCCAACAAAGCCGTTGGGAGAAGCCACACCAAGGGCAGAGGTGTTTAACTCACAATTAGAAAAATTAACAGCTTTTACAGTACTGGTCACTCTGGCTACTGCTCTGCTGCAACCTCTGCAGCTTCAGGGTCACAGCTAATCTCCTGCCGGGGAGCTTCCTCAAAAAGACTGCAGACCCCGCCAGCTAACCTGTATAAATATTTTTAATAGAAGTTGGGAGGGTTTCAGAAGCTGTTATTTAAGAATTTATATGCACCTGCGTGCAGCAGAAAACCAATTCTTCTCCACACAGATGGAGCTCCAGCCAATAAAACAAATGGTGGGAAAACACTTAGGGAATTAACATTTTAATATCCTCTTACTACTCAACTCAAGATACTTTCACCACCAAGTCATTTGAATTTTTATTATTTTTAGCTGTGCAGTGTTTGAGTAACTCAAAAAGTTTAATGCTTTGAAGATTAAACAACGTAATGGCACAGGAGCCGGCAGAAGCGCAGCGTTTCATGCCCTGACAGAGCCGGTGTCTGGCTGTGGTCAGAAACATTCCTCCGCACAGAACCCTCTGCCCAGCCTTGTTTTCACAAACACTGGGGAGGAAAAAAATAAAAATCCCAACCCAACACACTTAAATGTGGCAGAGATGCAAAGGGAGCAGTTAAGAAACCAACTGCCATCCAGAAAAGACAAAAACCCACAAATTTGGGATCATACGTATGCACTCACACACGCACACCCTCCCTGTGTTATATATATATATGGATTGAAGTGAAAGTGTAAACAGTGCCAAAGGACAACCACTGCACTGTCACCCCACACTCCCAACACCCTCCTGGCACCGAGGGGATGTGGCTGTCCAGGGGCACCGGGGCTGGGCCAGCAGCCCCCCCATCCAATACACCGTGTCTGCTCAGGAAGCTGGACTAGAAAACAACCAGAAGCCCCGGGGCCACCAAAGCCTTGCAGAGCCTACCTTCCCCTGCCCCGCCACAGGGCTCCCCTGCCCCCCCTTCCCCCGGGGGCAGCGGTACTTTCGGCAAAGGTGGCCAAAATGACTGAAAAATGGAATTTACGTGGCAGATGCCGGCCAGTCCACGCTCAATCCCCCCTCTTTGGGTAGGGAAAAAGATCCAGCAAAGGGGTTAAAACACCCTTTGCAAGGGGCGAGAGGCGGCTCTGGGTGTGCAAGCTGGAGGAGGGGGTGGGATGCGTGAACATAACGGTACTAGGCAAAAAAAAAGGCAAAGAAGATTAAAAAAAAAAATAGCCCTGCTAGCTCTTTTTCAGGAGCATTTCTGCTTCGTACTTGCTGATGCTGAAAAACCCAAGGTCTGAGCACCAACACGAGTGGAGAAAATGAGCAGCATTGTTCCATTGTGCAACCAGCCCTTTCCACTTCTGTAAGAGGTGGGGTGTCCCCGTCCCCCGTCCCCCCCGCCACCGGCAATCCCCAGCACGCCCCCGCACCCCGGGGATGCCCTCCCCACCACCCAGACTCACAGCCTGATGCAACACCTCCCTGCTCTCCGCCCCCGAGGATCTCCAGAGCCCAGGACCCCATTCTGCACCCGGGCAGGCGGGGATGCTAAAAGAGGGGGGTGCCGGGGAGGGAGGAACCCTGGGTCACCCCTCGACACAGGCTACAAAACACCCAGTGCTCGCAAAGGAAGTGTTTTGGGGCGGTGTTTTGTTGTTGTGTTGGGGTTTTTTTGTCGGGTTGGGTTTTTTTCTTGCTGCCAGCTTGTTTTTCCACCGTGGTGTGCGCCGAGGGCAGCCGGGTCCGGTGCCTTGAGGAGCCCAACACAAGTCATACGTGAAGCGCTGGCCACCAGCAGCAAAGTTCACCCACCCACTGCAAATTTCCTTTCTGCTTTAAAAATGTATGGAGAGGGGGAGGTAGGAGATCAACCAGAGCTGGCATGTACTGGAGGAGCCTGGGCAGCAAGAGGGATGAGGGCATCAGTGTCTCAGGAACCGTAACTGGGTCATTACTTGGTCTTTGTTGGATTTGAATAATGTAGATTTAAATGGTTATGTAAAATCCCCCATTTTAAGTCCTAAGTAAGTTTCTTAAGCCCTACCTTCGGTCTCCCCAACAGCCAATTGCCCCCACGTACCCCTGGAGCTCCATTTCCAGCCTCCCCCCCGCCCCCGGCAAAGAAGTCATAGAATCATAGAATCATTCAGGTTGGAAGAGACCCTTGGGTTCATCAAGTCCAACCATCAGCCCTACTCTACAAGTTCTCCCCTAAAGTCAATCTCCATTGCTCCCAGGTTCAAAGATGCAACTCCAGCACAGGGGAAGAGCCAAACACCCGCAAAGTCCTGGCTGAGAGACCCTGCGATTTCAACAGCGAACTCGTAAGCAAGGCAGGGAATCTGCCAGACACAAGTAGCAACATCCAACAGCATTTCATTTCTTGTGTACTTCGACCAGTGCATCGCTGATTTTAAATTAAATAGCTGTTTTCACTTCCTTCACTCTCCCACCTTATGAACTCCAGGCTGAACCAACCTCAGGCCTGAACTCAAAACCTGAAATCTATTTTGCAGCGTGGAAAGTATCCAGCTGCTAATTCAGGGAGAAGAGGGAATTCGGCTCAATAAACATTGCCAGCAGGATATTTCAGACGTGTTCATTTAAGAGAGACCTTCCTGACTGCGGCCCCAAACGTCCACCGTGGCGTGAAGTCAAACTTCACAACTGCTTCCCCCTGACCGAAAGCGAGCGGTTTATCATGGAAGTGCAGGCACTGGGCCTTGGCCGGAGCAGGGAACGGCTTCAGCATCCCCCAGCCCGGCAGGAGGAGCCCGCTCCAGCCCCGCTTGCTGGGAATGGGCTGGCTTTTGCCCCCAGGTTGGATGGCCAGAGCCACCAGGGCTGGCGTGCAGCCGCCTGCCAAGAAACGAGGCGGCAGGTCCTGTGTGACTGCTCAAGCCCCTGCCCACCCCGCAACGTCTCAGCGAGCTGGAAGCCCACCCTGACAACCAGCATCCCCGCAGCATATGGTTAATACTCTGCTAATAATCATGGCTGTTAACAGCATCTTGCTTCTGCCAGGGACCCAGGCTGGCACGCAGCCGCCTGCCTCTATCGAGCTTGGCAGGCACGCTCTGCGGCACCGACACCCCCAGCCCCATTCCCGCTGCTCCATCCCAGCTCTCCCAGCGCCATCCGCCTGGGATACCTGCCCACACAGCCGAGATGCCACCTGCGATGACCACAGCGAGTCCTCATGGCTGAGCACCTCCCGCCGAACACAGCCGGTGCCCGTCAAAGCCTGGCGACCCCAAGCCAAGGGCTAACGCACCCAGACCCAGCCTGAATGAATGGGCAGCGCCAACAAACCCCGACCAGTGCAGAATGCATTCCCAAAAGCTCTCCTTGGGATTCACCAGCCCATCCCGGACTACAGCCAGGGAGCGGTGGTGAAAGAGAGCTCACAAATTACCTGTACTTTGGGGCAATTATAAAAGGCAATTTGTTGGGAGGCAGAGCGAGCACGCGGCCGCGCACCGACACAGCCACCAGACACATCGCTGGGGGCCTGGCTCCGGCTCACCTGGGGTGCACACAACAGATTCCTTTGGTTTTTGCCGTTATTGGCAACCTTACATCAGCACAAAGCTTTGGGTGAGCGCTCTGCATCGCAATAACTACCCAATGCATTTATTTATTAAGGAAGGCACAAGTCTTTCGTATCCGCACAGTCAGTATCTCAATTTGCAGCATCTCACACAACCTGCCCTTTACTGACCCCATAAACTCACGTCCAACCTCACAATCCCGTTAGGGATGGACCTTAAGATTCTCTCACCAGGCAGCAAAACCCAGCACTGAGCTGGACCAGGGGCTGCCGGGCCTGAACGTAAAAACGGGGATCAAAATACTGATCTGAAGCAAACGCTTCCAGCGGCTCCAAATCGCTCTCTGCTCTTCCCTCCCATCCACCCTCCTGGACAGGATTAGCAGACCAACGCTCCCCTCCTGCTTGTTCAAAGAAAAATATAAATGTACCCAAAAAGGGTGAGCTTTGTGGTCAGAAAACCTGCATCCGAACAACACTTGGAAAGCAACCCACGGAGCAGCCCCTCCACCAGACCCACACCACGAGCCAGCAGCCCCTCCACCAGACCCACACCACGAGCCAGCAGCCCCCACACCAGGGCGAGGGCCAGCCAGGAAGGTCCCCATTTCCCATTGCAGCGACTCCTCCTCCAGGAGAGATGCTCGTCTCCCCTGTTGTGCAAACCCCGGCGAGGGGTGTGCGGAGATGGGGGTTTGTGAAGCAGCCCTGGCTCAGGTCCAGGCTGTGTCGGAGCCCATCGGCCAACCTATCCTGCAGGGAACGTCTTCGAGTCCTTTGCTGGCAAATAACATTTGCAGACCCTGATGCTGCAGAGCTGCCGCCCCCGGTGCTGCTGCTGAACGCAGGAGCCTCACACCAGCACATCCCAGCCGGTCCCAGGTTTACACTGGTGTAAGAGCATTGGAGCTGAACCCAAACTCAACTGCTGGGTGTAAATTAATCCCCAAGAACAGAAAAAATTGCGTGTAGCGGGACCGGGTCAGGACCCCCCCAGGGGACAGAGTGCTGAGCATGCAAATGAGGATGGTTCGTTAAATTTGAAAAAGTCTTGGGTTTTGCTTTTTAAAGCTCTAAACCGTGAGTGGGACTTGATTTTTTTTTTCCTATGGGGGAGCAAAAAAAGCAAAGTGGGAGGCACTGGAGCCCTAGGCAGGGAGCAGAGTAGGGGTTACTGACCCAAACCCCAGCACCGTGGGGGGCAGATGGAAAGCGCTGATGTCGAGATGGCTCAAAGACACCGACCAGCAGGACCTCCGAGGTGGGAGAGGGATAAACGACCCTGCTCCCCAGCATGCCCTGCGTTTGTAGACCCCCCCCTTCTACCAACTGCAGAACAGCCCACTGGCAATTTAACAGAACCTGCCTCCCAACAGGAGCATGAAACTGGGAGAAGTGGGCTTCTCCTACAGCAGAATTGCTCTTCAGGGGACTGAGAGACACCCCCCCGCCCCAACCCAGCACCCTGCCAGCACCAGTACAAGCCCCAGCTGCATAACAAGTTTTATTTCCCATTGCTAAATCTCAGTGCTCGGGTGCAGGAGAGTGGCCAAGCCTCAGCACTTCGCCCCCAGCACCAGGATGGTGGGTGCCACTGGTTCTGCCACCGCTTGTCCCCCCTTTTCTTCTCCAAGGGGCAGGAAGATCAGCCCGGCGGGTGACCCAGGGCAGCCCCGACACTCACAGAGTGGTTTCTTTCTATCTTTGCAGCACATTTGCTTATCTGAAAAGCAAGATGCGTGCTCCAAGGGCCACGAGTGCCCAGCACGCGGGAGAGGAACCCAGGAGAAAGCTATTTGCTTTTGAACCCCAGCTCTTGCCTCCCCAAGTCACCTGCCAGCACCAGCCTGCACCGAGCCTGGAGGGACCTGCCAGGGACTAACCCCGGCTCTGCTGTGACGGGAAGGGACTTCTCTTCCCTCTGGGCTGTGCACATCCTCCTGGGGGAACCCTTAGGTCCCATTTTCTTTGAAAATAAACGGGTCCTAAAGGCAGCTAAAGGTTTCCAGGATCCCAAAGAGCAGAGCGTGGGGAACACAAGTGTCCAACTCCTGCGAAAACAACGCACTGGAGAGCTTGGCCCCGTTTCAAACTGTGACAAAATAACCTGTGGGAGCAAANAAGCCCCCCCGGGTCCCCGCAGCCCCCCACCCCCCCAGCTCCCAGAGACACTGCCTTACCATGCTGAAGTCCAGCAGGTCACTGAGCTCTTTGTCTGTCCCAACTGCAGCCATTCTCTGCTGCTGCTGATTCATACTCCCGCAGCCTCGGCAGTCCTGGGGAGAGCCAGGGGGAGGGGAAAGAATAAGTCAAAATAGTATCTTTTTTTTTTTTCTCAATGACGAGGGCAAACTACCCACCCCATGGATGGACGTGGTAAGAACCCGGGGGGAGAGACAGGGGGGAGAGAAAGCCAAATCCTGGCATCTCCAGCATCCAACTTCTCAGCCCCGGGCGCAGCCGAGTCCTCACATCACACCCCGAGGCAGGAACAAGCGCTCTATTGACCAGACACACTTGTATGGTAGTTTTTTGCTGCCAATTCCACTAGTTCAGGCCAATTCTGTTCCTGGCGTGTGGCGAATGAAGAAAGGAGAAAAAGGGGAAAAAAAATATAAGAGAGAGAAAAAAAAAGAAGAGAAAAAAAAAAAAAAAGGAGGGGGAAAAAAAAGTCAACTCCTTTATCAAAGGGTTCAGGCAAGTTATCACTCAGGCGCTTGTCTGGCTCGGCTCGCCCCCTCGCCGTCCCCCACGCTCGCTCCCCGCAGGAGGCTCTCTTGTCCTTGCCGAGTTTTGTTTAAAGAAAAAAAAAAGAAGGTCTGCTCACAGGGCTCCCTCCTCCCTCCGGGCGGCCCAGCACCTGCGGGCACCCACCGCTTCCCAAGGGGCTGAGTGCGGGGCTGCCCAGCCAGGCCAGCGGGACCCGCACCGCCCCCTCCAACACACAGACATCAAAGAACAGACAGTAGGAACAAAAAACAGCCCTACAACATAACATAAAATTACACATAAAATAACATAAATAATAATAATAAAAATGTTTGCAGAGGGCTTTGCAAAAATCAAGCCCTCCAGGCAGCCCTGAAAGATGGGAAAATATTATTCTTCCTGACTTTACAGACTTTTTTCCTTTTTAAAGGGAGCTGGGTCTTTTTGTCCAGCTCACTCTGACAGAAAAATATTTCTTTGGGAGGAGGAGGAGGCCTGGGATGAGATAAAAGATTCCTTTTTGTTTGGCTGGTTGGGGTTTTTGTTTTGTCCACACCAGGGCGAGGGCCAGCCAGGAAGGTCCCCATTTCCCATTGCAGCGACTCCTCCTCCAGGAGAGATGCTCGTCTCCCCTGTTGTGCAAACCCCGGCGAGGGGTGTGCGGAGATGGGGGTTTGTGAAGCAGCCCTGGCTCAGGTCCAGGCTGTGTCGGAGCCCATCGGCCAACCTATCCTGCAGGGAACGTCTTCGAGTCCTTTGCTGGCAAATAACATTTGCAGACCCTGATGCTGCAGAGCTGCCGCCCCCGGTGCTGCTGCTGAACGCAGGAGCCTCACACCAGCACATCCCAGCCGGTCCCAGGTTTACACTGGTGTAAGAGCATTGGAGCTGAACCCAAACTCAACTGCTGGGTGTAAATTAATCCCCAAGAACAGAAAAAATTGCGTGTAGCGGGACCGGGTCAGGACCCCCCCAGGGGACAGAGTGCTGAGCATGCAAATGAGGATGGTTCGTTAAATTTGAAAAAGTCTTGGGTTTTGCTTTTTAAAGCTCTAAACCGTGAGTGGGACTTGATTTTTTTTTTCCTATGGGGGAGCAAAAAAAGCAAAGTGGGAGGCACTGGAGCCCTAGGCAGGGAGCAGAGTAGGGGTTACTGACCCAAACCCCAGCACCGTGGGGGGCAGATGGAAAGCGCTGATGTCGAGATGGCTCAAAGACACCGACCAGCAGGACCTCCGAGGTGGGAGAGGGATAAACGACCCTGCTCCCCAGCATGCCCTGCGCTTGTAGACCCCCCCCCTTCTACCAACTGCAGAACAGCCCACTGGCAATTTAACAGAACCTGCCTCCCAACAGGAGCATGAAACTGGGAGAAGTGGGCTTCTCCTACAGCAGAATTGCTCTTCAGGGGACTGAGAGACACCCCCCCGCCCCAACCCAGCACCCTGCCAGCACCAGTACAAGCCCCAGCTGCATAACAAGTTTTATTTCCCATTGCTAAATCTCAGTGCTCGGGTGCAGGAGAGCGGCCAAGCCTCAGCACTTCGCCCCCAGCACCAGGATGGTGGGTGCCACTGGTTCTGCCACCGCTTGTCCCCCCTTTTCTTCTCCAAGGGGCAGGAAGATCAGCCCGGCGGGTGACCCAGGGCAGCCCCGACACTCACAGAGTGGTTTCTTTCTATCTTTGCAGCACATTTGCTTATCTGAAAAGCAAGATGCGTGCTCCAAGGGCCACGAGTGCCCAGCACGCGGGAGAGGAACCCAGGAGAAAGCTATTTGCTTTTGAACCCCAGCTCTTGCCTCCCCAAGTCACCTGCCAGCACCAGCCTGCACCGAGCCTGGAGGGACCTGCCAGGGACTAACCCCGGCTCTGCTGTGACGGGAAGGGACTTCTCTTCCCTCTGGGCTGTGCACATCCTCCTGGGGGAACCCTTAGGTCCCATTTTCTTTGAAAATAAACGGGTCCTAAAGGCAGCTAAAGGTTTCCAGGATCCCAAAGAGCAGAGCGTGGGGAACACAAGTGTCCAACTCCTGCGAAAACAACGCACTGGAGAGCTTGGCCCCGTTTCAAACTGTGACAAAATAACCTGTGGGAGCAAAAGTTTAATAGCCTGGATCTGGGGAGAGGAAAAAAGCCTGATTAATCGGCTACTGAGGTTACATCAGTGACATCCAGGAACAGTCGCCCAGCCCGTTTCACGCTGAGCATTCAAACAGAGAACACACAACTCCAGTGCATTTCCCCATCCGAAAAACACCCCCCCCACCTCTCTGCAGGGAAACAGTGTATGTTTGAGGGGAAGGGAAGGGGGAAGGAGAGGAGGGGCCGATGCTTTAACTTGAAAATAAACAAGTCGCAGCACATGTGCACGCACACAAACACGGCACATCTGAAACCCATCAGGTCCAATTTACAGGCTCACATTTCCTCCCCTCTGCAGCTCCCAAACACAAGGAAAAGCCCCCCCNAGGCAAGTTATCACTCAGGCGCTTGTCTGGCTCGGCTCGCCCCCTCGCCGTCCCCCACGCTCGCTCCCCGCAGGAGGCTCTCTTGTCCTTGCCGAGTTTTGTTTAAAGAAAAAAAAAAGAAGGTCTGCTCACAGGGCTCCCTCCTCCCTCCGGGCGGCCCAGCACCTGCGGGCACCCACCGCTTCCCAAGGGGCTGAGTGCGGGGCTGCCCAGCCAGGCCAGCGGGACCCGCACCGCCCCCTCCAACACACAGACATCAAAGAACAGACAGTAGGAACAAAAAACAGCCCTACAACATAACATAAAATTACACATAAAATAACATAAATAATAATAATAAAAATGTTTGCAGAGGGCTTTGCAAAAATCAAGCCCTCCAGGCAGCCCTGAAAGATGGGAAAATATTATTCTTCCTGACTTTACAGACTTTTTTCCTTTTTAAAGGGAGCTGGGTCTTTTTGTCCAGCTCACTCTGACAGAAAAATATTTCTTTGGGAGGAGGAGGAGGCCTGGGATGAGATAAAAGATTCCTTTTTGTTTGGCTGGTTGGGGCTTTTGTTTTGTTTGTTTGGCTTGGGGTTTTTTTTAGGAACTCATTCATAGTTACAAAGGGCAGCTGGCCAATAAATTTAACTCATTAATCATAAGATTTTAAGAAAAAAAAAAAAAGAACAGGCCAGCTCCACGGGACCCGAAGCGTCTGGAGGCTGAGCCGGCTCGGCCACATCCCAGTCAAGTTTTGTTTAAAACAACAGCAACCACCAGCAGGCTGAAAGAAGCCCAGTATCTGAAACCCTTCGCCGCTGTCAAAAACGGCCAGGGGAGTTCTTATTTTATACTTTTTATCCCCCCCTTTCTCTTTTCTGTAAAAAGACTTTGCTCCAAGTGTCTCCGCTCGGGATTTTCTCCTTACGGCGACTTTCCCAGCCTTCCTCCTGGACGGGGGGGGNCCCCCAAACCCTGCAGCCCCCACAAACCCCAGAGCCCCCGGCCCCTCCGAAGCCGCGAACACCGTCACCGCTACACCCCGAAATCTCCCGGGGAGGTTATTTTCACTCCCCCCGGCTCCTATTTTTGGCGGGGACGGGTTTATCCCCCCCCCCGCCACCTCTCCGGCACAAAGGCCGGG